>PISX010009093.1:0-77726 GCA_004024625.1 Mellivora capensis
GACTTTTGTAGCAACATGGATGGGACTGGAAGAGATTATGCTGAGTGAAATAAGTCAAGCAGAGAGAGTCAATTATCATATGGTTTCACTTATTTGCGGAGCATAACAAATAACACGGAGGACATGGGGAGATGGAGAGGAGAAGGGAGTTGGAAATTGGGGGGGAGATGAACCATGAGAGACTATGGACTCTGAAAAATAACCTGAGGGTTTGAAGGGGCGGTGGGTGGGAGGTTGGGGGAGCCTGGTGGTGGGTATTATGGAGGGCAAGCATTGCATGGAGCGATGGGTGTGGTGTAAAACTATGAGCTCTGTTACGCTGAAAAGAAATAAAAAATATATATAAAAAAAAAGTCTGGCTAGAAGTTTACCAATATTATTCATATTTTCAAAGAACCAGCTCCTGGTAGCATTGATTGGTTCTACTGCTTTTTTAGTTTCTATATCTTTGATTTTGGCTTTCATCTTTATTATTTCCTTCATTCTGTTGGCTTTAGGCTGTATTTGTTTGTTTGTGTTTTGTTTTGTTTTGTTTCCTAGCTCCTTTACATGTGAAGTTAAGAAGCTTATTATAGTTTTTTCTTGTTTCTTGAGGTGGGCTTATATTGTTATATATTTCCCTTTTAGTATTGCTTTTGAGGCATCACAAAGATTTGGGACCATCGTGTTTTCATTTTCATTTGTGTCCATGTATTTTTGTTAATGCTTCTTTGATTTCTTGATTGATCATTCATTATTTAGTATCATGTTGTTTAACCTTGATGTATTTGTGATCTTTCCAAATTTTTTCTGGTGGTTGACTTCTAGCTTCACAATGTTGTGGTAAGAAAAGATGCATGATATGATTTCAATCTCACTGTATTAAAGTCTATTTTGTGATCTAATATGTAATCTATTCTGAAAAATATTCCACATATACTTGGAAAAATGTGCATTCTGCCATTTTAAAATGGGATGTTCTGAATTTATCTGTTAAGTCCATCTGGTCCAGTGTGACATTCAAAGCCATTGTTTCCTTGTTTATTTTCTATTTATATGATCTGTACATTGATGTAAGTAGGGTGTTAAATTTTCCTACCATTATTGTGTTATTAATCATTAGTTGCTTTATCTTTGTTATTGTTTTATACATTTGGGTGTTTTCTTTATTTGTGAATTGTTATTCTGAGTTGTCTGAAAAGGGTTCAAAGGTGTCTTACAATTTTCTTATTACTTCATTCCATTATATTTATCCATTGTTTTTCTATGCATCCCTTCCTCTACCAGAATCACTGGGGCTCCCAAAATACAGCATTAATGAACAAACAAAAATGAAACATGAAAGAAATAATTATGTTTATAATGTTCACTTATAAAATTTTGTTGTTTTTTTATCACAGTTTAAGAACACTAACAAATTATTTTTATGCCATGATGACCCTGTATTAGGCACTCACATATACATATTGCACACAAATCTGTAATGTGAACTCAAGTGATGTCCCCAGGATGACAGGGTGTTACTGACAAACTTTGTCATAGAAGAAAAGTGATTAATTAGAACTATGAAAGTTTTCACACTCATACCAGGTTGCTTTGGACCTTGCCCTAGAAAGAAACACACCTACTGGAAAGATAATTTTAATTATGTAATATTATTATTATTAATTATATTATAATTAATTTTCTGTCTCAGTGGGAAAAGAATCATTATAAATAAAAATCAATTATTAAATTTGAGATTAAAAAAAATTCAAGATATTCTCAAGAAAGTATTTTTAGAATTGGTGACAGAGGTCAGTCTGAGTATAAAGTCTCTCACTATATATTTCTATTCTATCTTTGTATTTTCATGTGTTAAGAATCAAAACAAACTGATTCTTAAATATAACTTCACTATTGATAAATCTGGTTTGTTTGCCTCATATAGCTGCCCATAAAGAGGCTAATTCAACTTATTCCTTATTTTCCTCTCTAGGTAATGGTCAGAGACCATTATGTGATAATTCAGAAAAATCATCACATACTAGCATCTGCCTCTATAATAAGTCGGGAAATTTATAGGTTTTCTTATGTTTTATGCTTCCATTAGTTTATTGATTTTACCTACAAATTCTGACAATTATCAAGAATTCTTAATACTTAACATATTTTATAATTGCTTCTTAGAATCACTCCAATCATATCACTCTTCCTTTATTTAAATTATTCCATCTAAACTTGGAGCAAACAGCCATATCTATTATTCTGCCAAGGAAGCTAAAAATCTCAGACTCAGATGAAATTCTAGGGCTAAACCCTCTGCTGAAATATCAGTCCCATTAATTCTCTGAATTCATAATTTAAGAACTGTAAGTAGAAAAAAATGGTTGATTAGAGATGCTGAAATAACACTGAATAGGGTAAACATCTTCAGTCTTAAAAAATCAAATCACAACTTTTGATTGTGGATTTTAAAAAGTACTGTGACATATTTTTATGGAGTAAGTTGTCACAATTTGGAGATGTTTAAAGACAATCAATGTCTACATAGTGAAACAACTCAATACACATTCACTGAGCACTCACATAGTCTGTTGTGGTCCATTCTCCATAAAATAATGACTTGTTATTTCACAGAGGATGGAACTTTAGTTCCAAGAGAGAGAGAAAAAAGAGATTCCCAATGTCTCACAGGCAATATTTAAAAGAATGAGGGAAAAAAAAAACTTTGATTTTTTAAAATGAAATCCACAACCTTTGGGTTTTTCAAGATTTCTTTCACATTGGAAAAAGTGAGAAGACCAGATATCATGAAAGCTTTGAAACTCTCACACAAATGAGCTGGTCGATTATAACACCTCTTCAAATAGCATTTGAGTTGTGCTGCAAAATTATATCTGTAGCAAAATATCATAATATGAAAAATATCAGCAATTATCTTAAGAAATATAGAAAAGATTATCTAAAAATGGAATCACTATTAATACTGTAATATATGTACAAAAGTCCCCATATATTATAGTCTATCTCTTAAATGACCATGAACATATATAAAGCATATAACCTAGAACACATGTATTCTCTTGTTTCACACATCAGGGAACAGTCTAGAAGTCTCCTGTGTGTATATGTGTATTTCATCTGGAAGTATTTTCCTTTTCTCTACTTTCTCCTTTCCTTTTATCCTCAAGCTATGTGTATCTGAATGGCAGATCAAAGGCTTGGAAGTTATTATTTTCACTTGGTACTATTTAAATTTCATTTTAAGTATTTTCATGTTGATACCCCTACCTACCAAAAAAAATCTTTTATAGATAACTCACAGGCAACAAACTGTTAATTTAAACTTGACATTTTATTATCTACTTGAATATAGATACACATATTTGTCCACAAGAATAAATTGAAAAAAAATGGGAGAGTATTTCAAAAATAAGATAAAGGGAAAATTCAAACTACATAGTAATATACAAAACACAGACTCATGTAAACAAAATGTAAGCAACATAATCAAATTACATTTTATAAACATACGACAGAGTAGAAGGTATAAATTTCAACCATGCTTACTATTACAGGGTTTCCTTGGTTAGTTACAAAGTAATCTGACATAATAAGAATTGAACCTTCCCATAGTCAACCCTCAGAGACCAACTGTTGTTCACTCACATCTTGCAAAGTGGTATTAGAAAATATACTTATTTGGGCTTTTACTCTGTTTTATTTGTGAATAAGAATTACAATAAGAACTATGAATGGTTTGGTTCCCAAGTAAGAGACTGATTCCCTGAAATTATGTCTACTTGTGAACCCACATTTTTTTTGTTTTTTGTTTCTGTTTTTTTTTTTTTGTTTTTTGACCATACTATAAAATCTTTATTTTTAAATGCCATCATCTTTTCCACAAAGGAACGAACATTTGATTTTATCCATGAGACATTAGCCAAAAACCAGGACCAATGAAATCTGAAAAATGTTCAGAACTCCTTTTTCCTCAGCTTTGTAAATTGTGAAATGAATGATTTTCCAGTGCCAATTTGCAAAATAATTCCTTTACAAATGATTGTATTTTGTTTGCAGAGCCGAGACCACCAGTATATCACAATCTGGTTAAAAACAAAACAAAACAAAACAGAACAAACAAACAAACAAACAAACAAAAATCCAGCAAAGACAAATGGGAAATAGAGAAGCAAAATCAGCCAAGAATATAGACTTTCATTTAAAAAATTAAGAAAAAAAAATCCAGGGTGTTAAAATAGTGACTTTCTTCATCTATTTTTCACTACTGGAGTGTCCTTTGTCTTTTAATGTTATTACATGCATCTGACTGGACTCCAGGGATTTATCATTTTTGTTCTTCAATAAAGGGCACAACTTTGTTTCTATATTAAAAACAGATTTATAATTTAAAGCACTTTTTCTTTCTATATTACTTGAAATAATAGATTTTTTTAAAGCTTGTTGAATAGAACAGTTTTCATTCATACAATGCTATATATCTTTCCTCAGTAGAGATAAGAGAGTTGATATTTTAATGTGTCCCCAGAATGTAAACCAAGGCTTAATAATATATTCAGTAATCACTTTGAAGATAGCCCACTATAGTATTCAATATGCCGTTCTACTAATTAGCACTTAATAATTAACATCAATGTACTAATATGTCTAGAGGGCTCTCCATTGTTTCATATACTCCAAGCAAATGCTTGTCATATGGACCTCTTATTATGCTTCCACTTGAAAATGCTGGAGTCACAATTTTTTTTTTTCATTACAAAGATAGTATTGTGTAATGGGACACATACTGGTTTGAGAATCAATGTCTTTGATTTACTGATTAGCTGCATGTTCTTTGGTTAAGTCAAGCAATTTCTGTTTTTCATCTGTAAAGAGAGGACATTTGAGAATTAGTGTCTCCCAATCCATAATCTAAGAACAATTGATCTGAAACTTTGGTATTATGTAATACATACACACTAGTTCAATTGCATCATGATCCAGAATCCAATTCTAATACATATATTAGATTCCATACATATTAAAATAGAAAGTGATTCTTAAACATATTATAATATAAAAAATCAGACTATATTAGCTCTGAGGCTCTTTCCAGTGCTGATAGTCTTTGAGTCTAAATTTTAATGAAATAACTGCATATGCAAAGTGTCAAATTAAAAAAAAAACCTGGTCTTAGGTAAGGAGAGACTTAATTAGTAAGGACTACTGTAATGAAGACTGGGGACAATTATAATGGAGCAGTGAGGGAGACTATTGCAATAGAGAAATGGCAAATATCTCAAAGGTTAAGTAGAAAAGCACATTTTTTTAAATTGAGGAGTGAACAAGAATAGAGAGAATGGGTTATGGAGGTGTGGGATAACAGGATGGCATGACTGAACAGTTGATCAGGGAATGTTTATCCTTGAAGTCAGCCAGTTCTCAGGAGGGACCCATAAAGAAGGACAAATGCTGGCTTTGCTGAAAGTGGGACAGAGTTCAAGAGTCCAAGGAAGAGCAAAGCCTAATGTGGTTTGTCCCTGAACAACTTATTCTGATTGATCGGCTAGGACAAAGAGTTCAGCTAATCTCTAGAAGGAAAGAAGACGAATTTGAATGGTCTGTGTCTGGCCTTGTCCCTGGTAACCAAGGTGGGGCATCTGTGAGTCTTATCTCAGTATATGATGAAGTGGGGGACTCCTTGCACTAAGCTATTTACTGAACACAGCATTTGGGCAGGCTTTTTAGTATTGCTGTTTTGCAAGGCTCAGGCACAACTCAAAATTGTGAAAAGCAACCTCTGAATTAGGTAGAAAAAATAAACCTTTTGAGACTATTATGGAAAAGAAACAGTTTCAAGACTCCACAGGAAAAAGCACTGTTAAAATTAAAGTTGCTCTTCTTCAGCAAAAACATTAAAGATTTGAGTCTTCAGAGAAGCATAATACAGTCCTCACTTTAGTGTGGCACTTCATTCTCTCAGGGTGCTCTCTTGTGAAAGCAACCTCCTGCAACTTTATTCCACAAATGTGAACCACTCCTCCACAACCCTGGATTAATATACTTGACCATTTGTAGATAAGAATTATATATGCATATATATGTATGTATGTATGCGTATATATGTACATATATATGTACATATATGCACATATATGTACATATATATAAATATATATAATTCTCTAATATTTTATTGAATATATATAAGAAGCTCCTTGTCAGCTTAGTGTCCCCAGCATAGGAATGGTTGGCAAGCTGTGGATTTAGAACAAAGGCAATAAATCTGGGGCATCCTGCTCAAAGAATGCTCCAAGCAGAATCTAAACTACCTTGCATAACAATAGAAAGTTTTAAACATTTACACAGCTGCTTGATATCAAAATTGCTTATCTTGTAGTTTTTAATAATAACTCTTTTGATTTCCCAGAGTGTATCATCACTACTTAGCAGGAAAGAAATATCATTTTCCTTGGTTATTCCACCCCTACATTACAGCCTGCCTTCCCTGTCCCCCAAGACACATATACACACACATACACGCACACATGCACACACACACTTTTATAATGAACCACTCAAAAAGAAAATTGTGGAGCAGTTAGGCGAGTGTAATGCTTCTCTCTCATAGAACTGAGTACTATTTATAAGCAAGCTTGACAATTCATCTGGTATGTTTCACTTATGGGAAAAGTTGGTTGGTGTAGTGGATAAATAATCTCTTCATAAATGCATCTGTGTTCTTGCTTGCAGAGTGTGTCTATATATAGACTCTCTAAAAGAATTTTCTTTCTTTAGGAATTCATGAGACAATAGCAAATCATTTTCACCCTTGAATTTCATTAACTGCTTACATATTTATTTTATATAAAAGGGTAGTATGGAGGGAGAGAATCTGCCCATACTGAGGATCATGATTAATTCTTTGGAATATTTTTTTAATACTCTTTAAAATATACTGATATATTGGGGTACCTGGGTGACTCAGTCATTAAGGTTCAGGTCATGATCCCAGAGTCCTGGGATCAAGCTCTGCCTCAGGCTCCCTAACAGCTGGAAGCCTGCTTCTACCTCTCCCACTCTCCCTGCTTGTATTCCCTCTCTCTCTGTCTCCTTGTCAAATAAATAAATAAAATCTTTAAAAATATATGTATATATACTGACATATCAAATCACCTAACTCCTGGTCCTAGTTTAGAAATTTTTAAAGTAATTCTAAGAGATGTTTTTAGGAAAGAAAAATCTTGGATATATTGTATATAAACAGATTGCAATAAACTATTTTTAAAATATATTAATGCTATGAATTAATATTAACTAAAATATATTAATTTTAATGATACTTGCAGAATTAATCCCACTTGATCAATATTTTACAGTGTTTTTTTCAATTTTTTAAATTTTTAATTCCAGTATAGTTAACACACAGTGTTATATTAAGTTCATGTGTACAATATAATAACTCAGCAATGATGAGTGCTCATCATGATAAGTGTGCTCTTATTCCCCTTCCCCTATTTCACCCATCCTCTGAACCACTTCCCCTCTGGTAACCATTAGTTTGTTCTCTATAGTTAAGAGTCTGTTTCTTGGTTTTTGTCTCTCTTCCCCTGCTTCCTTGGCTCATCTGTTTTGTTTCTTAAATTCTACATATGGATGAAATCATATGGTATTTTTTTTCTCTGACTGAATTATTTCACTTAGCCTTATATACTCTGCCTTCAACAGTGGTGTTCCAAATTATATGATTTCATTCTTTTCTGTGGCTGAATCATATTCCATTGCATATATGGACCACATCTTTTTCCATTCATTTGTTGATGGACCCTTGATCTGCTTTCATATTTTAGCTATTGTAAATGATGAAGCCATAAATATAGGGGTGTATATATGCTTTTAAATTAGTAGTTTTATATATGGGGGATAAATACCCAGTAGTGTGATTATTAGATTGTAAGGTAGTTCTATTCTTTTTTTTTTTAATTTTTACTTATTTATTTGACAGAGAGGGGATCACAAGTAGGAAGAGAGGCAGGCAGAGAGAGAGGGGGAAGCAGGCTCCCCGCTGAGCAGAGAGCCCTCTGCAGGGCTTGATACCAGGACCCTGGTATCATGACCTGAGCTGAAGGCAGGTGACTGAGCAGTTACAGCCACCCAGCTGACCCAAGGTGGTTCTATTCTTAACATTTTGAGGAAACCCCGCTGTATTTCCCCAAGAGACTGCACTGGTTTTCATTCCCACCAACAGGACAAGTGGGATCCTTTTTCTCCACATCCTCACCAACACCTGTTATTTCTTGTGTGTTTTTGGTTTTTTTTTTTTTAATTTTAGCCATTCCTACAGATGTGAGGTGATATCTCATTGTAGCTTTGACTTGCATTTTTCTAATGGGGGTTAATGATGAACATCTTATCATGTGTCTGTTAGCCATCTGGATGTCTTCTTTCAGGAAATATTTGTTCATGTCTTTTGCTCAGTTTTCAATTGGATTATTCAATTTTAGTGTATTGTTTTATAAGTCCTTTATATACCTTGGACACTAACATTTTATCAGATATGTCAATTGCAAATATCTTCTCCTATTTCATAGGTTGCCTTTTAATTTAGTTGATTGTTTCCTTCACTGTGCAGAAACTTTTTTATTTTGATGCAGTCCCAGTACTGTATTTTTGCTTTTTTTTTCTCTTTCGTTCTTTCTCAAATAGATAAATCTTTTTAAAAAAATGTTTTATTTATTTATTATACAGACAGAGATCACAAGGAAGAAAGGCAGGCAGAGAGAGAAAGGGTGAAAGCAGGCTCCCCTATGAGCAGAGATTCCAATGCAGAGCTTGATCCCAATACCCTGAGTCAATGACCTGAGCCAAAGGCAGAGGTTTAACCCACTGAGCTACCCAGGTGCCCCTAAATTGTTACATCTTAAATAAAATAAATAAATACATCTTTAAAAAATCAAAATGGATCATAGACTTAAACATAAGACCTGCTAATATAAAACTCTTAAAAGAAAACATAGGGAAGACACTCCTCAACATTGGTCTTGGCAATGATCTTTTGGATATGACACCAAAAGCACAAGAAACTGAACAAAAATCCACAAGACTACAGCAAACTCAAGATCTTCAGAACAACAAAAGAAACAATCAACAAAATGGAAAGGCAATCTATGAAATATGAGAAAATATTTACAAATCACTTATTGGATAAGACGAATATCCAACATATATAAAGAGCTCATAGAACTCAATAACAGACAAGAAAAAACAAAAACAAAAAACAATCTGATTTAAAATGGATAAAAGAATTGGATAGCTTTTTTTTTTTTAATTTTTATTATTTTATAAACATATAATGTATATTTATCCCCAGGGGCACATGTCTGTGAATCACCAGGTTTACACACTTCACAGCACTAACCATAGCACATACCCTCCCCAATGTCCCCCTCTCCCGATCCCCCTCCCCACAGGAACCTTCAGTTTGTTTTGTGAGGTTAAGAGTCACTTATGGTTTGTCTCCCTCCCCATCCCATCTTGTTTCTTTTCTTCTTTTACTAACCCCCAATCCCCCATATTGCATCTCCACTTCCTCATATCAGGGAGATCATGTGATAGTTGTCTTTCTCTGATTGACCTATTTCACTAAGCATGATACCCTCTAGTTCCATCCACGTCATTGCAAATGGCAAGATTTCATTTCTTTTGATGGCTGCATATTATTCCATTGGGTATATATACCACTTCTTCTTTATCCATTCATCTGTTGATGGGCATTTAGGTCCTTTCCATAGTTTGGCTATTGTAGACATTGCTGCTATAAACATTCGGGTGCACGTGCCCCTTCGGATCACTATGTTTGTATCTTTAGGGTAAATACCCAGTAGTGCAATTGCTGGGTCATAGGGTAGTTCTATTTTCAACTTTTTGAGGAACCTCCATGCTGTTTTCCAGAGCGGTTGCACCAGCTTGCATTCCCACCAAAAGTGTAGGAGGGTTCCCCTTTCTCCACATCCTCGCTAGCATCTGTCATTTCCTGACTTGTTAATTTTAGCCATTCTGACTGGTGTGAGGTGATTTCTCATTGTGGTTTTGATTTGTATTTCCCTGATGCCGAATGATGTGGAGCACTTTTTCATGTGTCTGTTGGCCATCTGGATGTCTTCTTTGCAGAAATGTCTGTTCATGTCCTCTGCCCATTTCTTGATTGGGTTATTTGTTCTTTGGGTGTTGAGTTTGATAAGTTCTTTGTAGATTTTGGATACTAGCCCTTTATCTGATATGTCGTTTGCAAATATCTTCTCCCATTCTGTCAGTTGTCTTTTGGTTTTGTTAACTGTTTCCTTTGCTGTGCAAAAGCTTTTGATCTTGATGAAATCCCAATAGTTCATTTTTTCCCTTGCTTCCTTTGCCTTTGGTGATGTTCCTAGGAAGATGTTGCTGCAGCTGAGGTAAAAGAGGTTGCTGCCTGCGTTCTCCTCAAGGATTTTGATGGATTCCTTTCTCACATTGAGGTCCTTCATCCATTTTGAATCTATTTTCATGTGTGGTGTAAGGAAATGGTCCAATTTCATTTTTCTGCAAGTGTCTGTCCAATTTTCCCAACACCATTTATTGAAGAGGCTGTCTTTTTTTCCATTGAACATTCTTTCCTGCTTTATCGAAGATTAGTTGACCATAGAGTTGAGGGTCTATTGCTGGGCTCTCTATTCTGTTCCATTGATCTATGTGTCTGTTTTTGTGCCAGTACCATACTGTCTTGATGATGACAGCTTTGTAATAGAGCTTGAAGTCCGGAATCGTGATGCCACCGACTTTGGCTTTCTTTTTCAATATTCCTTTGGCTATTCGAGGTCTTTTCTGGTTCCATATAAATTTTAGGACTATTTGTTCCATATCTTTGAAAAAAATAGGTGGGATTTTGATAGGGATTGCATTAAATGTGTAGAATGCTTTAGGTAGCATAGACATTTTCACAATATTTGTTCTTCCAATCCAGGAGGATGGAACATTTTTACATTTCTTTGTGTCTTCCTCAATTTCTTTCATGAGTACTTTATAGTTTTCTGAGTATAGATTTTTAGCCTCTTTGATTAGGTTTATTCCTACGTATCTTATAGTTTTGGGTGCAATTGTAAATGGGATGGACTCCTTAATTTCTCTGTCTTCTGTCTTGTTGTTGGTGTAGAGAAATGCAACTGATTTCTGTGCATTGATTTTATATCCTGACACTTTACTAAATTCCTGTACAAGTTCTAGCAGTTTTGGAGTGGAGTCTTTTGGGTTTTCCACATATAGTATCACATCATCTGCAAAGAGTGAGAGTTTGACTTCTTCTTTGCCAATTTGGGTGCCTTTAATTTCTTTTTGTTGTCTGATTGCTGAGGCTAGGACTTCTAGTACTATGTTGAATAGCAGTGGTGATAATGGACATCCCTGCCGTGTTCCTGACCTTAGCGGAAAAGCTTTCAGTTTTTCTCCATTGAGAATGATATTTGTGGTGGGTTTTTCATAGATGGCTTTGATAATATTGAGGTATGTGTCCTCTATCCCTACACTTTGAAGAGTTTTGATCAGGAAGGGATGCTGTAATTTGTCAAATGCTTTCTCAGCATCTATTGAGAATATCATGTGGTTCTTGTTCTTTCTTTTATTAATGTGTTGTATCACATTGATTGATTTGCGGATGTTGAACCAACCTTGCAGCCCTGGAAAAAATCCCACTTGGTCGTGGTGAATAATCCTTTTAATGCACTGTTGAATCCTATTGGCTAGTATTTTGGTGAGAATTTTCGCATCTGTGTTCATCAAGGATATTGGTCTGTAATTCTCTTTTTTGATGGGATCCTTGTCTAGTTTTGGGATCAAGGTGATGCTGGCCTCATAAAATGAGTTTGGAAGTTTTGCATCCATTTCTGTTTTTTGGAACAGTTTCAGGAGAATAGGAATTACTTCCTCTTTAAATGTTTGTTAGAATTCCCCTGGGGATCCATCTGGCCCTGGTCTTTTGTTTGTCTGGAGATTTTTGATGACTGTTTCAATCTCCTTACTGGTTATGGGTCTGTTCAGGTTTTCTATTTCATCCTGGTTCAGTTGTGGTAGTTTATATGTCTCTAGAAATGCATCCATTTCTTCCAGATTGTCAAATTTGTTGGCGTAGATTTGGTCATAGTACGTTCTTATAATTGTTTGTATTTCTTTGGTGTTGGTTGTGATTACTCCTCTTTCATTCATGAATTTATTTATTTGGGTCCTTTCTCTTTTCTTTTTGATAAGTCTGGCCAGGGGTTTATCAATCTTACTAATTCTTTCAAAGAACCAGTTCCTAGTTTCATTGATTTGTTCTATTGTTTTTTGGTTTCTATTTCATTGATTTCTGCTCTGATCTTTATGATTTCACTTCTCCTGCTGGGTTTAGGCTCTCTTTCTTGTTCTTTCTCCAGCTCCTTTAGGTGTAGGGTTAGGTTGTGTATTTGAGACCTTTCTTGTTTCTTGAGAAAGGCTTGTACCACTATATATTTTCCTCTCAGTACTACCTTTGGTGTGTCCCACGGATTTTGAACCATTGAGTTTTCATTATCATTTGTTTCCATGAATTTTTCCAATTTTTCTTTAATTTCCTGGTTGACCCATTCATTCTTTAGAAGGATGCTCTTTAGTCTCCATGTGTTCGGGTTCTTCCCAAAATTCCTCTTGTGATTGAGTTCTACCTTCAGAGCATTGCAGGGAATGATCCCAATCTTTTGATACTGGTTGAGACCTGATTTATGACCCAGGATGTGATCTATTCTGGAGAATGTTCCATGTGCACTAGAGAAGAATGTGTATTCAGTTGCTTTGGGATGAAATGTTCTGAATATATCTGTGATGTCCATCTGGTCCTGTGTGTCATTTAAGGCCTTTATTTCCTTGTTGATCTTTTGCTTGGATGATCTGTCCATTTCAGTAAGGGGCGTGTTAAAGTCCCCTACTATTATTGTATTATTGTTGATGTGTTTCTTTGATTTTGTTATTAATTGGTTTATATAGTTGGCTGCTCCCATGTTAGGGGCATAGATATTTAAAGTTTTTAGATCTTCTTGTTGGACAGACCCTTTGAGTATGATATAGTGTCCTTCCTCATCTCTTATTATAATCTTTGGCTTAAAATCTAATTGATCTGATATAAGGATTTGCCACCCCAGCTTTCTTCTGATGTCCATTAGCATGGTAAATTGTTTTCCACCCCCTCACTTTAAATCTGGAGGTGTCTTCGGGTCTAAAATGAGTTTCTTGTAGGTAACATATTGATAGGTTTTGTTTTTTTTTTTATCCATTCTGATACCCTGTATCTTTTGATTGGGGCATTTAGCCCATTAACATTCAGGGTAACTATTGAGAGATATGAATTTAGTGCCATTGTATTCCCTCTAAGGTGACTGTTACTGTATATTGTCTCTATTCCTTTCTGATCTACTCCTTTTAGGCTCTCTCTTTGCTTAGAGGACCCCTTTCAATATTTCCTGTAGAGTTGGTTTGGTGTTTGCAAATTCTTTCAGTTTTTGTTTGTCTTGGAAGCTTTTTATCTCTCCTTCTATTTTCAATGATAGCCTAGCTGGATATAATATTCTTGGCTGCATGTTTTTCTCGTTCAGTGCTCTGAATATATCATGCCAGCTCTTTCTGGCCTTCCAGGTCTCTGTGGATACGTCTGCTGCCAATCTAATATTTTTACCATTGTATATTACAGACTTCTTGTCCTGGCTGCTTTCAGGATTTTCTCTGTGTCACTAAGACTTTTAAATTTTACTATTAGGTGACGGAGTGTGGACCTATTCTTGTTGATTTTGAGGGGGGTTCTCTGCACCTCCTGGATTTTGATGCTTGTTCCCTTTGCCATATTAGGGAAATTGTCTACAATAATTCTCTCCAATATACCTTCTGCTTCTCTCTCTCTTCTTCTTCTGGAATCCCAATTATTCTAATGTTGTTTTGTCTTATGCAGTTGCTTATCTCTCGAATTCTCCCCTCGTGGTCCAGTAGGTGTTTGTCCCTCTTTTGCTCAGATTCTTTATTCTCTGTCATTTGGTCTTCTATATCACTAATTCTTTCTTCTGCCTCACTTATCCTAGCAGTAAGAGCCTCCATTTTTTATTGCACTCATTAATAGCTTTTTTTATTTCAACTTGGTTAGATTTCAGTTCTTTTATTTCTTCAGAAAAGGCTTTTATATCTCCAGAGAGGTTTTCTATAATATCTTCCATGCCTTTTTTGAGTCCGGCCAGAAACTTGAGAATCATCATACTCAACTCTATATCTGACATATTACCAATGTCTGTATTGATTAGGTCTCTAGCCTTTGGTACTGCCTATCATTCTTTTTTTAGTGGTGAGTTTTTCTGCCTTGTCATTTTTTCCAGATAAGAGTATATGGAGGAGCAAATAAAATACTAAGAGGGTGGCAAAGACCCCTGGAAAATGCCCTTTAACCAATTCAGAAGAGACCCCAAATTGTGGGAGGGGAGAAAGGGGATAAAAAGAAGTTCAGAAAAAAAATTAAAAAAAGAAAACAAGTGAAGAAAAATATAAAAAAGAAAAATATATATATATTACACTGGTGACTAGAACAGGGTCACCCACTTAATTTTGGGGTATTTTGGTCTCTTAGAAGAAACTACCTCCCAAAATTTTAAAGAATGAAAAACATATATAAGGGTAAACACAATGAAGGGATGGAATATGCCTATAAAGATGAAAATCAATTTTTTTTTAAATTTCCAAATAAAAGGAGTTGATAAAGTAAGTTGGTTGGGAGAATAAAGAAAAAGAAAGTGGAGAGAATTTGCTCAGGCTGGAGATGAGAACAAGCCCGGAGCTAGATTTAGGGTATATTTTGATCCACTAGAGGAAGTTGTACCCCAAATTTTTTAGAAGAAAAAACCTTACGTGAATACAAAAAATAAAATTAAATACTATGAAGGATAAAATATGACTATAATAATGAAGGTTCAAAAAAGATTATTATTTTTTGGAAAGGTATTTTTAAGATAGACTAGTTAAAAAATGTTAAAAAAGAAAAGGGTAAAAGTTAAAAAAAAGTTAGCAGAAAAAAAAATAAAATTAAAGAAAACATTAAATTAGCTGCAAGGCTAAAGAATCATGGAGAGAAAGCCATGAATTCTGCGCTTTGCTTTTTCCTCCTCTGGGATTCCGCTGCTCTCCTTGTTAAGTGAACTTGGTCTTGGATGGATTTCTTGTTGATCTTCTGGGGAAGGGGCCTGTTGTAGTGATTCTCAAGTGTCTTTGCCCGAGGCGGAGTTGCACTGCCCTTACCAGGGGCCGGGGTAAGTAATCCGCTCAGTTTTGCTTTCGGGAGCTTTTGTTCCCTGAATGCTTTCTGTACAGTTCTGGAGGACGGGAATGAAAATGGCGATCTCCCAATCTCCAGCCCAGAGGAGCCGAGAGTTCGGGGCCCCACTCCTCAGTGCACCCTCAGAGAAAAGCCCCAATGACTCCCGTCTCCCTGGCCTCCAGCCATGCTCCGAGCTCACCCAGCCTGCGACTGGTTGAAGGTAACCCCGAGCTGAGAGCTCACTCCTCAACTCTGTCTCTGTAGCCGGCTTCCCCGCTCCAATACCTGCAAGCTCTGCGACACTCAGCCCCGATCCTTCTGTAACCCTGCGGGACCTGGGTCCACGCTGACCCCGTGGGCTTCACCCCGGTTTAGCCTCTGGAGTGATGCCCCTCAGTGGAGCAGACTTTTAAAAGTCCTGATTTAGTGCTCTGTTGCTCCGCCGCTTGCCAGGAGCCGGCCTCTTCCCCGCGGTCTATACTCCTGTCGCTTTCGATTCACTTCCCCGCTGGTCCTATCTTTCAGAAAGTGGTCAATTTTCTGTTTCCAGAATTGCTGTTCTTCCTCTCTTCGATCTCCCGTTGGATTTGTAGGTGTTTGCAATGGTTTGATAAGCTATCTAGCTGATCTCTTGCTACCTGATGTAGTCTCGGGCTGCTACTGCTCCGCCATCTTGACTCCTCCCTGGATAGACTTTTTTAAAATTTTTTATTTGTTTATTTGACAGAGAGAGAGAGATCACAAGTAGGCAGACAGACAGGCAGAGTGAAGGGGAAGCAGGCTCCCTGCTGAGCAGGGAGTCCCAGGGGGGGCTCTACCCCAGGACCCTGAGAACATGACCTGAGCTGAAGGCAGAGGTTTAACCCTCTGAGCACCCAGGCCACACATGTGGCCATACACGTGGCCAGCAGGTGCATGAAAAGATGCTCAATATAATTTATCATCAGGGAAATGTGAATAAAAACTACAATGAGATATCAACTCACACTGGTATAATTTCGATCAACAAGAAGACAAGAGATAATAAGTGTTGGCAAAGATATGGAGAAAAGGGAAATCTTGTGTCTTGTGGGTGGGAATGTAAATTTGTATATGCACTATGGAACACATATGGAATTTCCTCAAAAAATTAAAAGTAGAGCTATTATAGGATCAAGCTATCTCACTTTTAGCTTATATTTAAGGAAATGAAAAAAGGACCTCAAAGTGATATCTTTACTTGTATATATCTTTATGATATATAGAATCTATAAAGATATATGATACCTTTACTTCTACTTTGATTACAGCAGTATTTTCATAATAGCCATGATATGGAGACAACCTAAGTGTCATTTGCTAAATAATTGAATAAAAGTTTTATATTTCAAATGGGTGGAGAAAGAATTTACAATTTTAAGTGGTTTTTGGTTTTGTTTTGTTTTGTTTTTACAGTAAATACTCTAAGAAAAGGAAGGTCAGGGACTCAGAGTTAGGAAAAAAGACAGTCTAAAGTTTAGTCAAGATAAGGCCTTTTTGGAAGACTGGTTGGTTGTAATAGGATATCATTATTAGCATCTTATTAGAGAAGGAAAATAATTTTTCCATGGTCATAAAAATTTAATTTTCAAATCAGAGTGAATCAATGGGTCCTTAAATTTCACATCCATGATCTTAACTTCTGTGGTAACCCAAATTGCTAAAGTAGGGGACTGATTTTTATGTATCTCCTTTAGAAAAACGTGTCTGGTGACTTGCATCAAGTGCATTTTTTTTTCTTTTTCTTTTAAGGACCTTTATGCTATAAGATGAGTTGCCTATGGCAAATAAAGATGTCGGTTGATATTTGTTGAGATATTTCCAGAAAAGCATTAATATAATCAGAAGTTCTTTTAACCAAGGCACTCTAAAATGGTGTTCTCAATATTCCCTATCTCTTCTATGAAATAATCTCAAGGCAATAAATATATTCTATACTTCATCGTACCTCTAAAAAACAAGGAAATCATAGTCAATAAAATTCGGGTCCTCAATAAGGTGTTAGCATTTTTTGTGCATGGAAATCGGTCAATTAATATACCTTTTATTTGTTTTCTGCTTCTTTTGGCCAGATAAACAGAACTAGCATAGAAATGAAATCATTCAATTTCTTTAGTTTTTGGGATTCTGGAGTTAGATCAGAAGCAGAGAAATTTGTAGGAAGTTTTAGTCCTGGATTGGCACCTGAGGACAAGAGAGAAATAAATGGGTTGAAAAAATGCAAAATGGAGCATATGTACAAAACAGCATATACTTCATATATGTGCAACTTAATGAATAGTTACCAAGTTGAACACTCTTGTAACACATCTAAAGGTGTTTCTGCAGTCTCAGGGAGTTTCAACTTTTTTTTTTTAAACTCTTGGGAGATTGAGAGGTTCATAAGAGAATTCGGAAGCTCTGGTCTTAATCTGAATGAACATTTTGCCTGTATTTTTCTGAACCTTTCCTCCTCATTACTTCAACTATTCTGTCTATGAAAACTGAAATCTAAAATTCTCCTCCACTGGTTATTTCTGTATTCATAAAGCCTTAGGACTATCATTGCCAGTCCTGTTACAATCAATGTTCTTTTCCCTCTATCAGCAGAATCAAGTTGTTATTTTGAAATTAGTTTACGTCATCTTTCTTTGCACTATTCACTGAGATCCATCTTGTCACCCACATTTCACAGTGTGACATCTTGTCAAAGCCATTTTGCTGCAAGCCTTTTGAAACCAATTTCATAAGCCAAATGACTGGTCTATATACTAAGAATAAAAATCTCTCCAGTCAGCTAAAATGTTGCTGTTGTCATCTTTAATGAAGTTGTCCTATAAAAGCAAAAATGTCTGACAGACTCACATATACATGTACAGGTATAAGACAAAAATTTAAATGAATGCAGCTTTAAATAAAAATTGAAACAGATTGTACATTTAGATGAAGCTAATTTAATAAACCAATAAACATAGCTCCATATGATAGAAATTATCTCTCTGTAATTGTTTGCTGTTGTCATGTCTGCCATTTGATGGAATTAGGAGGCAGGCTGCCAGTGGAATGCTATAGAAGATCAGCGAGTTGTCATCTGAGACAAGAATGCAAAGACAGCACTCTCTCTATTCCCATCAATCAGAAGGAAAATTCAATTCTCTTACACAGTCTTTTGTCTGTTGGATCATATAGATGTTATTTTTTAATTATAAAATTTCTCAGATTAAAGGACAGCTGTTTATATTCCAAAGAGTCCTTAAATAAATTTTCTCCTATTCTAATGCATTCTTTTTTTAAATTTCTTTTCAGTGTAACAGTATTCATTGTTTTTGCACCATACCCAGTGCTCCATGCAATAGACAAATAAAAAAAAAAATCATTAGATGGTTAGCCTGAGTGGAGTAAAAAATGTAAGTGGAGTGTCTTAAGGACTTTTCATCAAATGAGATCAATTGAGGTTATTTGCTTCAGCCAGTGCAAAGGAAAATGAGGCACTTTATTTTAAGTACCTCATTTGAGCCTTTATTCTTGGACAGAAACACAACTGTATTATGTAACTATTCAGGGATTTTTTTTTTTTTGTACTATATATTTTGGTAGTGCTTTGCTATTTTCAAAGTACCCAAAGATTGTAATCATCATAAAAAAATGAGAAACACTAAACATTATGTGTGACAAAATCAGAAAATTGTCTTTCTGTAATTGTGGCAGGTAAAAATCAGCATAATAAATATACTGAGTTTGGTCTTCTGTAGAACTAATTCTCAATTACAGATGGTTTGTAACAGAAAATATGATATTTTCTAATCTCATTTAGTGAAATAAGGTGGTCTACAATGTTTACTAAGGAATTAGAATGAAAGATTATTTTTATGTTACATTATGATTATTATAAAAGTACTATCAAATCAATAATGTATAAGCCTGTATAAGATCAAAGAAAAATATATATGAAATAAGGTTTTATGTATAATGTTTGTGTCAAAGTGATGAGGTATAGAAACAGAAAAATGTTCACCTTTATCCCAGAAGGGTGACCTATAGCCTGCGAAGTCCCAATAAGAATCAAATGTGTGCTGATTGCTACATTCTTAAAGAGTCCATGACTGCCTGTATATCTCACTGAGAGTTAATACCAAACTGAATGACAAGCACCAGAGAAATCTTGCAAAAGTAGCTTTATGAGTCAAAATTCAAAAAGGACATTTATGATCTGATACTCCCTGGACTTCCCTTCACCCCTGAGCACTAAGCATATAACCACCAGCTTCCTATAGCCAAAGTGTAGCTATTTCTGCCCATGCGTCCTGTCCCCATGTTTCTTAAGTAAACTTGCTGAGTTGCAGCATACAATATCTCAAGAATTCTTTCCTGACCATTGCATTGGACTGCCCTGCAAAATAAGTAGCAAAATTATTGAGTCATATGCTATTTATTTATTTAATTTGCCTTTTTCTTTTCTTTGAAGAATTGGCAAACTAATCATGGCACATGATTAGTGTGCTATGTGCTACTGTGAAAATTTTCTGAAAATTTCTGAAACAGCCAGTTACTTTTTTTTTCTTTGTTTTTCCTTTCAGACCTTGGAAATAACTTTTTTTTTTTTTGCATTTTTAGTGGATACATATGAAATGATTACATATAGTCTTACATAATATTCTCAGTTTTGTCTCTTGTCCCCTAAAGCGTAAGATATTTACTCTGGCTCTTTAAGACAATTTCTTGGCCTTTCACTTTGGAACACTGTCAACACCTTCAAGTATGTACTCCTCTTGACAAGTATCATTCCTACTTTATTGATCATAGGGAAATGACATCTAAATCTCCTCATGTAAGTACTTTCTTAACAATTTAAGTTCCCTTCTTCCTTTTGTTTCCCAAGAGATTTTTAGTGACTATTAGCAATTGAAAGGTATGAAAGAATTTCTGCAATCATTGAGATGATGATACTATGTGATGTTGATGTTGCTCCTTTTATCTGTGAATACGGTGAATTATAGTGATTTACTATTATTGAATCAGTCTTAAATTTGTGTAATAAATACTTTACAATTATAGATTATTTTAAAATAGCATAAATTATGCTAGCTAATATTTTATTTAAAAGTTTTTATAACTAAATTGATAATTAAAACTCACCTTTTATGCTCTCAATCTCACTCTATCTCAATATTTTGTGTTGTACTAATTATTTTTTTCAATAGCTACATGAACCTTATAAGATGAGCTGGAGTTTTATCTTTTCTCATTTTTTATTTATTTTATTTATTTATTTTTAAAGTTTTTACTTATTTATTTGAAAGTTCATGACAGAGAGAGAGAGTACCAAGCAGGGAAGAGCAGAAGAAGAAGGAGAGAAGCAGATTCCCCACTGAGGAGGGAACTCAGTTGCGGGATTCAATTTCAGAACCCTGGGATCATGACCCAAGCCTAAGGGAGATGCTTAACTTACTGAGTCACCCAGGTGCCATTTTTTTCCCAATTTTTATATTAAACTTGCATGTCATGTGAATTCAGCATTCCATGCATATTTCTAAGAAGTCAACTATATCTGAGCCTGGGTTATTATTGGGAAGCATATTGATTATCTACTGTGAAATAATGTAGATTGTGACAAAAATATCTTTATGTTTTTAAATAGTTAGGGCCTAGAGGAAATTTTTCTGAAACTTGGAAGCTGTGTTAGAAGACCAAGCAGAGGGGCGCCTGGGTGGCTCAGTGGGTTAAAGCCTCTGCCTTCGGCTCGGGTCATGATCCCAGGGTCCTGGGATCGAGCCCCGCATCGGGCTCTCTGCTCAGCAGGGAGCCTGCTTCCTCCTCTCTCTCTGCCTGCCTCTCTGCCTACTTGTGATCTCTGTCAAGTAAATAAATAAAATCTTAAAAAAAAAAAGAAGAAGACCAAGCAGAAGTTAATTTACAATTGTATAAATATTGAAAACTCCACAGAGAATTTACCTATCTATAGAGGTATGGTTTTACACTTAAAGGAAAAATAAGTCATTTTTGGATTATAAAACCTAAGGCAATGGTCTTTCGCTTTCCCCGGAGAGGATTATTTAAATTCCAAATATTAGAGTAGAAATTTCCAAGAAAAACTCTCTATGATGAGTAGAAGGAGTCAGCTGTCCACATTTTTTCTGAATGTAAGTACAGAAAATTCATTTTTTCTATTCCTCACCCTCAAGTCAGATTATGTATGTGGAGAATATTTGATTTGGTGCCCATCATATTGGAGTAAGTATAAGAACTGAGGCAGAACTGCATAGCACACTTTTTATTGGCTATAAAGTAAATAATAAGAAATCTGTTCTGATACAGAAACCTCACATGTGCATTTAAAACAAAATAATAAAGATTAATATTTTTTATTCATCTTGCCATGAAAAGTTCTTGTGGACTGTTCATTAAAATTTAATTAAACTTGTAAATAATAAGGGGAATACTAACATCTTTGCTATGTTGAGCCTTCCCAGTTCACAAGTATAATGTGTGTCTCCATTTATTTACGTTTTCTTAGGTATCTTTTAACTTTCATTGAAGTAATTGTAAATGGTATCATGTCTTAATTTTGATTTCCACAGGCAACTAATTTGTGTTGACTATGTATTCTGTAAAACTTCAGAACTTAATTGCTATTTCTAAAGGCCTTATTTTGCAGATTTCTTGTTTGTTTGTTTTTTTTACCTAGCCAGTCATATCATCTGCAAATAGTTATATTCCTTTAATGCCAATTTATATGCTTTTCAATATATTAATGCCATTTATATTGAAGTGTTGTTTTTTTTTTTTAGACGTGTGTCTTTTTTCCTGCTCTACATTATCTATATTTTATTTATTTTTATTAAAAAATATTTATTTATTTTAGAGAGAGAGAAGGTGTGCACCCATGCATGCACAGTAGGAGAGGGCCAGAGGGAGAGGGAGAGAGAATCTCAAACAGATTTCCTGCTTTCCTGCTGAATGTGGAGACTGATCTGGGCTTGATCTCACCACCTTGAGATCATGACCTTAGCCAAAATCAAGAGTCAGACACTTAACTGACTAAGCCACCCAGGAATCCCTCTCTTTATTTTAATTGAAATATTTAGATAATTTATATATAATTTTTATGTTAGGGCACAAATCTGCCATTTTATTGCTTGTTTTTTTCTGTTACGATTCTTCTGTTTCTCTTTTCTCAACTTTCTGTAGGATGAATTTTCAATATTTTGAAGACTTTTTTGGGATTCTATCTTGATTTATTTGCAGTATTTATATGAATTTTGTATAGGCTTCACAGTGGTTGCTGTAGGTATTATCACACAAGTTATCACAGTCTTCTCGGTAACCCTGTTTTACCACTTCAAGTGAGGTGTAGAAATCTTACTTCCATTTAGGTTCCTTTACCCTCTCCATATTTTTTTTAAATATTTTGTTTATTTATTTGACAGAGAGAGAGAGAGATCACAAGTAGGCAGAGAGGCAGGCAGAGACAGAGGAGGAAGCAGGCTCCCCACTGAGCAGAGCCTGATGCGGGTCTTGATCCCAAGACCCTGAGACCATGACCTGAGCTGAAGGCAGAGGCTTAACCCACTGAGCCACCCAGGTGCCCCCACCCTCTCCATATTTTAAGTGTTAGTCTTTTGAATACAATATCAGATGGTGTTATATTTTTTTGTTTCAATCATTAAATATGATTTTTAAAATGTATTTTATGGCTTTATATTTTGTTAATTTTTACCTTTAATCTTTATCCATTCATTGTTCTTTCTTTCTTTTAGTAGTTCCAGGCCTCCTCTGCTACTTTCTCTTTTTTGTTCTGAGTACTTCCTTTAGCCATTCTTTAAGGAAAGTTCTCCTGGTGACAAATTTTCCTCTTTTTCATTTGCCTGAGAATGTTTCACTTCTACTTCATTATTGAAGGATATTTCCACTGGATATAGAATGCAGGATTGACATTTATTATATTTCAGAACTTATAAACAGCATGCAATTTTTTCTGGACTCCATGGTTTTAGATAAAAATCTATCATTCATTTTTTTTTCCTTTAAAAAACCATCAATCCCTCTTGATGTTAGCAATTCCATTATCTGAGAGCTCTGATTCAATTTAACATCTCTTAATAAATCTAGGACTCAATTTATTTTTTAGATTTATTTATTTATTTGACACAGAGAGAGTGTGGTGGGGAGGTATGCACAAGCACGAGCCATAGGAGGGGCAGAGGGAGAAAATCTTGATGCAGACCCCCTGCCCGGTAGGGAGCCTGACCATCCCATCACCCATAAGATCATGACCTGAACCCAGACCAAGAGCTGGATACTTAGCCATCCAGGTGCCCCTATAACTCAATTTTTAAAAATCAGTCCCTGCAAAGATTTTCATCCTTATCAAAATATTTTTCTTCCAAATAATTTCATTTGAAAGAGGACAGAGAGTCAGAATTTTAACGGGTGTACTTTAACACTTTTCTTATATGTGGCACTCAGCAACAATACTAGCCATTTGCTAAAAAGTGCTAAATCTGTATGTATAAGGCCTACCAACAGCAGTAACATACATTAACCTTGAAATGCTCTGTGTTTTGTGACCTCTTCTCTAAAGAGCTGATCAATTATCCTTACTTGCATTAACCACGCACTAGTTCAGCTAGGTATAAAAGCCACATCTCCTACTGGATTTCTTTTCAGTTTTGAAAAAGTCCCTCTCTGGTACAAAGAAGCTGGACCTCATCTGTTTTTAAAACAAAAGGACCAGCTTACGGGTTAAAGGATTTTTATTGCATAGTCTGGTCTCAAACCTCAAAAGACAAAAACATCTTTTTCCTTTGATTCATGATACACATCTCATTCCCTAGTTTAGATTTTTGTTCTTTCTAAAAAAAATAATTTCTGTCATTTGCATTTTAATTTCGCATGTCAGTAAGTTTTCTCCATAGAATAAATTACCCTCAAATTAGTGGCTTGAAACAATGACCATGTATATATATTATATTTCTGTGAGTTGGAAATTGAGGCTGGGCTCAGATAAGTGTATTTTGTCCCTTCTGTTGGGTGCACAAATCAAATGATAGTTTAGCTGCCTGGCTAGTCCAGTATGCCAGGTTGAATGGTTTGTCCCTGCCTCATGTGGTTTCTTCACTGAGCTAGTTCAGGCTTTTACACATATCAGTGTTAGGGTCAGGAGGAGAAACACACTAAAAGTCTTGAAGTCCTGGCTCAGAACTGACACATTACTTCTGCCACAGGGTCTAGGTCAAAGAAAAACAATAGTCTAAAGAAACCAAAGAAGCAGGGAGATAGGCTGTCCACTCTTGAGGAGTGGAGACTCACAATCATATCACAAAGGCACTTTTACTGGGAGCAAATAAATTATGGACAGTTTGACAATCATGTACAGTGGGGTTTTTTTAAAGATTTTATTTATTTATTTGATAGAGATTACAAATAGGCAGAGAGGCAGGTAGAGAGAGAGAGGAGGAAGCAGGCTCCCTGCTGAGCAAAGAGCCCGATGCGGGACTCGATCCCAGGACCCCAGGATCATGACCTGAGCTGAAGGCAGAGGCTTTAACCCACTGAGCCACCCAGGTGCCCCTACAGTGGTTTTTTTTTCACATTCTTTCATTTTTTAATACCTATTTGTTTTAATTATTTTAAAAATTATTTTAAAATCTTAAGTAATATTTTAAAGGAATAATTCTATTAATTCATATTTTAGATTGCTAATCTTCCTGTTTATTGTGTTTTATGCTTATTTCCTTATGTAGTTGGTAATTTTTACTGTGAAATTAAATTTCAAAGAGAAATTTTATATGTAGGGAGTGTTTGTGTGTGCGTGTGTGTTGTGTGTGTGTACAGTGGTGGTGAAATGGAAGAAGAGTCTCTTTCCCCATGGGATATGGAATTTTTGCTAAAGACTGTTTTTTTGGCTTTGCTTTTTTGGTTTTGTATTTTTCCATGTGTCCCTGAAGTTTTATGTGTCTAAAAACATTATTGGTTTTGCAAGTGTTATGAAATCTTGTTCCATACTCACAAAATAAGTTTACTTTCTTTCTCAAAATATCAGGCAGTGCAAACAGCCAATGTTTCTGGTATGCATTTACTAGTGTGAAAATTCTTTTAGGGCTTCAGTTGGTCAGGCCTTTTAGTTTTAGCTGCCCAATTTGAGGATATGATGATGAAATAATGGCTTCAAGCTCCTTTGTAGTACTTACATCCTCAATATTTCCAAGGCTTTCATGGTATCAGCTGTGCATTTTTTTCTTGCCTAAATCCCACACTTTCACTTTTCTTTTTCCTGACACAAAGGAATTTTTCTTTCTTTTATATTTAATATTGTTGCTTTTATATTAATAATCTTTTATACTTTTTTATTGTTGCTTTTGAATTTTACTTTAAAATTTCTATGTTTTTGAAGCAGGATGGATATTCTATATTAGCTCTCTCTAAGACTATCCCCAAATATTATGAGAAGTTTTTTGTTTTGTTTTTGTTTTTGTTTTTTTTTAAGATTTTATTTATTTGTTTGACAGAGAAACACACAGAGAGAGTGAGAACACAAGCAGGGGGAGAGGGAGATGGAGATGTGGGATTCCTGCTGATCAGGGAGCCCAACCTGGGGCTTGATCCCAAGGGATCCCATGATCCCTTGATCTCTGGGATCATGACCTGAGCCAAAGGGAGATACTTAATAACTGAGCCACACTGGCACCCCATGAGAAGTCTTTTTAACTGATCTTTGTGTTCTGTGATGGGATTGAGCTCACAACCCAAGATCAAGAGTCACAAACTCTACTGACTGAACTAATCAGACACCCTGTGAGAAGTGTTTTTGTTTGTTTGCTTGTTTTTAGCTGCAACACTCATCAGTACTATAAGACATACATTCATTAGTAATAGTGAATCATTATGAAAGTTGACCTTAGTGTTTAGATAAACCATCCATGCCTGTCTTAAACATTAGGTAGTCCTTCCATTTTAAGTGAATCCTTGGGTTTTTATCAATAAAGATGTCTCATTAGGAAAAATACATTATCTCCTTTATGTACTGTGGCCTTGAAGTCACATTAAAGCTCTGGGCTGTTATAGCTGGTTGAACTACTTTTAAAATTCTGAATCTCTCTATTGACATAGACCTTATAGATTGCTCTCTCTCAATATCAGAAGTGTTTTGTAAACCAACAGAGCTGTCTTTTATATATGCAGAGATTCCACAGGTTGGTAGTTTTAAATAACCTTCTTTTTGGAGTTTCTTATGGTAGAAACTTAGATTATTAATTTTAGATCTTATCTTTCTTCTTATCTAATCTATGCTTTCAATTTATAAATTTCCTTTTAAACACTGTTTTTACTGCATCCAACAAATTTGGGTAAGTTGTCATTTTATTCTCATTTAGTCAAAATATTTTAAAATTTATCTTAAAGTTACTTCTCTGACTTGTGTTATTTAGAAATGTGTTATTTAATGTCCATGTGTTTTGGGGATTTTCCAGTTTCCTTTCTGTTATTGATTTCTAGTTTAAATTCATTGTGTCCTTTTTTTTAATTAGTTGTTTCTTTAAGTTAAATTTTACAGATAATTATATTTTTTTATTTAGCCCATTTTTATTTTCATCTTATTTATTTTCAAAAATTTAGTGTAATTGGCATATAACATTGTATTAGCTTCAAGTGTACAACATATAATTTTATATTTGTATATATTTTGAAATGATCACACGAATATTTCTAATTAACATCCATAACCATAAAAACATTTTTTTATTGTGCTGAAGACATTTAAGATCTACTCTCTTAGCAACTTTCAAGTATACAATACAGTATTCCTAACTATAGACACTCCACTCCACATATATTACATCCCATGACTTATTTATTTCATAGTTGGATTTTTTTTTACTTTTTAACACCCTTCACTCATTTTGCCCACCCCCCACCACACTTTCCCTTACTTCTGGCAACCACCGGTCTGTTTTCTGTCTGCATGAGCTCAGATTTTTATTGTTTTTGTTTTGTTCCTAGATTTTTCCATATAAATAAATAAATATATATATTAAAATAAAAGACACAATTAAAAATATAATTGATTTCCTTCTGATTATGTTAAACAAAACAACTTAAATTTAAACATCATGAAGTCCCTGGGTGGCTCAATCAGTTAAGTGTCTGCCTTTGGCTCAGGTCATAATCCTAGGGCTGTGGGGTTGAGTTGTGCATTGGGTTCCTTGCTCCAAAAGGAGCCTGCTTCTCCCTCTCCCTTTGCTGCATTTGCAGCCACTTTTCCTGCTTGTGCTCACTCTCCCTCTTTGTCAAATAAATTAAAAAATATATTAAAAAAATTAAATATCATGTTAGATAATCTTTTCTGTCTTTTTTTAAATTTTTTTAGAAAATTTTATTTATTTATTTGACAGAGAGATCACAAGTAGACAGAGAGGCACACAGAGAGAGAGGGGGAAGCAGGCACCCAGCTGAGCAGAGACCCTGATGTGGGGCTTGATCCCAGTACCCTGAGATCATGACCTGAGCCAAAGGCAGAGGCTTAACCCACTGAGCCACCCAGGCACCCCTTTTTTGTTGTTTTTAATAAGTAAAATAAAACTTATTTATTATTTATTTATTTATTATTTATTTACTGATTATTTTTTCTTTCACTATACTTTGTTTTTGTTAGTTCCATGTTTTGTTTTGTTTTTAAAGATTTTATTTATTTATTTATTTATTTATTTGTCAGAGAGAGAGTGAGCGAGCACAGGCAGGCAGAGTGGCAGGCATAGGCAGAGGGAGAAGCAGGCTCCCTGCCGAGCAAGGAGCCCGATGTGGGACTCGATCCCAGGATGCCGGGATCATGACCTGAGCCGAAGGCAGCTGCTTAACCAACTGAGCCATCCAGGCGTCCCAGTTCCATGGTTTTATTTAAACTTTAGTTAGTTAACATACAGTGTAATATTAGTTTCAGGTGTAGAATTTAGTGACTTCTTTAATATTCATCACCCATTTAACGCATCCCCTCATACTCACCTCCCTTTCAGCAACCCTCAGTTTGTTTTACATAATTAAGAGTTTGTTATATAGTTTGCTTCTCTCTTTTTTTCCTCTTAAGTTCATCTGTTTTGTTTCCTAAATTCCACATATAAGTGAAATTTATATAATAATATTATAACCAGATAATAATATATTGTAACATATACAAAATAATATATTGTAACCATACATAACCTTATTATAACCATATAACTATTCTATAAATCATATTGTATTTTTCTTTCTCTGATTGACTAATATTATTTAGCATAATACTCACTAACTCTGTCCACATCATTGCAAATTGCAAGATTTCATTCTTTTTGATGTTGAGTAATATTTTATTGTATAACTACATATACCACTTCTTCTTTATCCATTAATAAGTTGACTGACATTTGGGCTCTTTCCGTAATTTGCCTATTGTTGATATGCTGTATAAACATTGGGATACATGATTCCCTTCAAATCAGTATTTTTGCTTCCTTTTGGTAAAATACCTAGTAGTGCAACTGCTGGATTGTAGGGTAGTTCTACCTTTTCATTTCTGAGGAAACTCCATACTATTTTCCAGAGTGGCTGTACCAGTTTGTATCCCCACCAACAGCAAGAAGGTTAACCTTTCACCACATTCTAGCCACCATCTATTGTTGCCTGTGTTAATTTTAGCCATTCTGATGGGTGTCAAGTGATATATCTTTGTAGTTTTGATTTGTCTTTACCTGATGATAAGTGATGTTAATTATCTTTTCATATGTCTGTAAGCCATTGGTAATTCTTCTTTGGAAAAATGTCTATTCATGTTTTTTGCCCATTTTTAATTGGATTAATCATTTTATTTTATGAGTGTTGAGTTTATAAGTTCTTAACATATTTTGGATATTAACCCTTTATCAGATATGTCATTTGCAAATATCTTCACTTCTGAAGGTTGCCTTTTAGTTTTCTAGATTATTTCCTTTGCTGTGCTGGATATTTTATCTTGATGAAGTCCCAATATTTCATTTTTGCTTTTGTTTCCCTTGTCTTAAGAGATATACTAGCAAGAAGTTCATACAGATATTGTCAAAGAGGTTACTGCTTGTATTCTCCTCTAGGATTTTGATGGTTTCTTATCACATTTAGATCTTTAATCCATTTAAAATTTATTTTTTGTATATGATATAAGAAAATGGTCCAGTTTCAATTTTTTTGTATGTTGCTGTCCAGTTTTCCCAACACCATTTGTTGAAGAGACTATTTTCTTTCCAGTGGATATTCCTTCCTGCTTTGTCAAAGATTAATTGACCATATAGTTGTGGGTCCATCTCTGGCTTCTCTATTCTGCTCCATTGATTTATGTATCTGTTGTTATGGTGGCACTAAAATCTCTTGATGACCGCAGTTTTGTAATATACCATGAAGTCTAGAATTGTGATGTCTCTGGTTTTCTTTTCTTTTTCAAAGTTTCTTTCCCTATTTGGGGTCTTGTGCTGCATATAATTTTTTGTATTATTTGTTCCAGTTCTATGAAATATACTGGTTGTATTTTGATAAGGATTGCATTAAATGTGTAGATAGCCTTGGGTAATATAGACTTTTTAACAATATTTGTTCTCCAAACCTATGAGCATGGAACGTTTTTCCATTTCTTTGTCTCATCTTCAATTTCTTTCATAAGTGTTTTATAATTTCTGGAATACAGATCTTTTACCTCTTGGTTATGTTTATTCCTAGGTATCTTATGGATTTTGGTGCAAATGTAAATGTGATCGATTCCCTGACTTCTCTTTCTGCTGCTTCATTATTGGTGTAAAGAAATGCAACAGATCTCTGTAGATTGATTTTGTATCTTGTGACTTAACTGAATACATGTATCAGTTCTAGCAATTTTCTGGTGGAGTCTTTTGGCTTTTCTACATAAAGTGTCATGCCATCTGCAAGTAGTGAAAGTTTGACTTCTTCTTTGCTAATTTGGTATCTTTTATTTCTTTTGCTGTCCAATTACTGAGGCAAAGACTTCTAGTACTATGCTAAGTAACAGGGGTGAGGATGAATATCCCTGTCTTATTCCTCACCGTAAGGAAAAACTGCCATTTTTCCCCATTGAGGATGATATTAGCTGTGACTATTTTATATATGACTTTTGTTTGGTTGATGTATGTTCCCTCTATCCCTACTTTGTTGAGGGCTTTTATAAAAAACAGATGTTATATTTTGTTAAGTGTTCTTTCTGCATCTATTGAGAGGATCATATGATTCACATCCTTTCTTTTAATAATAGGGTGTATCTTGTTGATTGATTTGTGAATATATGTGTACCCTTACAACCCTGGAATGAATGGCACTTGAGTATGCTACTATTGAATTCAATTTGCTAACATTTCATTGAGAATTTTTGCATCCATGTTCATCAGGAATATTGGCCTATAGCTCTGTTTTTCAACGGAGTCTTCTTCAGCTTTTGGAATCAAGAAAATGCTGGCCTCATAGAATGAGTTTGGAATTTTTTCTTTCATTTCTTTCTCCATCTTTCTTTCTTTTTTTCCTTCTTTCTTTTTAGAGTTTGAGAAGAATAGATATTAACTTTTCTTTAAATGTGTAGAAAAATTCGGGCACCTGGGTGGCTCAGTGGGTTAAAGCCTCTGCCTTCGGCTCAGGTCATGATCTCAGGGTCCTGGGATCGAGTCCCACATTGGGCTCTCTGCTCAGTGGGGAGCCTGCTTCCTTCTCTGTCTCTCTCTGCCTGCCTCTCTGCCTGCTTGTGATCTCTCTCTGTCAAATAAATAAATAAAATCTTAAATAAATAAATAAATAAATGTTTAGAAAAATTCTCCTGGGAAACCATCTGGCCCTGGACTTTTGTTTGTTGGGAGATTTTTGATAACTGATTCAATTTATTTGCTTTTTATTGGTCTTTTTAAGTTTTCTATCTCTTGCTTTCAGTTTTGGTAATTTATGTATTTCTAGAAATTTATCCATTTCTTCCAGATTGCCCAATTTGTTGGTATATATTTTTCAGAATATTCTTTTATAATTGTATATATTTCTGTGGTGTTGGTTGTGATCTCTATTCTTATTTATGGTTTTATTTATTGGTTCCTTTCTTTTTTATTTTTGATTAGTCTGGCTAGGGGTGTGTCAACCTTACTAATTCTTTCAAAGAACCAGCTCCTGGTTTCATTGATCTGTTCTGCTGATTTTTGTTTGCCGGTTTCAATATCATTTTTTTCCTGCTCTAATCTTTACTATTTCCCTTCTTCTGCTAGCTCCAGCCTTCATTTCTTATTTTCTTCATTCTTATTTCTTATTTTATTAGTTATATTTATTACAACCTTTAGGTATAAGGTTAGGTTGAATATTTGAGATTTTTCTTGCTTCTTAAGGTAGGCCTGTATTGCTGTATACTTTCATCTTAGGACTGCTTTTGCTGCATCCCAAAGGTTTTGGTCTTTTGGACTGTTATGTTTACAATTTCATCTGTGTATGTATGTATGTATATACTTCTTTTTTAACTTCCTAGTTGACCCTTTCCTTCTTTAGTAAGATGTTCATTAGCCTCCATATATTTGTGGCATTTTCCCTTTTTCTTTTTTCAAATTGGCTTCAAGTTTTATAATTTTGCCATGAGAAAATATGCATAGCATGATCTCAATCTTTCTGTACTCGTTGAGGCCTGATTTGGGACCCAGAATATGATCTATTCTGGAGAATGTCCTATGTACATTTGAAAAAAGAATGTATATTCTGCTGCTTTAGGAGACAGTGATCTGAATATATCTGTTAAATACATCTGGCCCAGTGTGTCATTCAAAGTCAGTATTTCTTTGTTGAATTTCTGCTTAGATGATCTATCCCTTGATGTGATTTGGGTGTTAAAATCCCCTACTATTATTGTATTGTTATCAATGAGTTCCTTTATGTTTATTATTAATTGTTTTATATATTTGGGTGTGCCAAATATTTACAATTGGAGGTATAGTATTTACAATTATTAGGTCTTATGGATAGATCCCTTTATTATGATATAGGGTGCTTCTTCATCTCTTGTGGCAGTCTTTGGTTTAAATCTAGTTTGCCTGATATAAGTGTTGTTACTCCAGCTTTCGTTTTATAACCATTTGTATGGTAAATATTTCTACATCCCCTCACTTTCAATCTATTGGTCTTTAGGTCTAAAATGAGTTTCTTTTCGACAGCATATAGATGGATCTTGTTTTGTTTTTGTTTTTTTTTTTCCTTTCTGACATCCTATGTCTTTGGATTGGAGTGCTTAATTCATTTACATTCAGATTAATTATTGATAGACATGAATTTAGTGCTATTTTATTACTTGTTTTATAATTGTCTCTGGAGATTTTGTTTGCTCCTTTCAAGTCTTTGTTTCTTTTGGTCTTTCTTTCTACTCTTTCCCATTAAAGGGAAAATATTAAAAATAAAATATTAAAATTTCTTGCAAGGCTGATTTAGTGTTCACAACTCCTTTAGTTTTTGTTTATCTGGGAAACTATTTATTTCTCCTTCTATTCTGAATGATAGCCTTGCTAGATACAATATTTTTGACTGCATACTTTTCTCACTGAGCATGTTGAATATGTTATGGTCTTTCTTCTGGCTTGCCAAATTTCTGTGAGAAGATCTGAAACAGTTTTTTTTTTTTTTTTTTTTGTCTTCCCTTATAGGTTAGCAACTTCTTTTGTCTTGATGCTTTTAGAATTTTCTCTTTATCTCTATATTTTGTAAATTTTAACTACATTATGCCTTGATATTGGCCTACTTTTGTTGATTGTGATGGAAGTTCTTTATGCCTCTTGAATTTTTATGTCTGTTTTCTTCTCCCATTTAGGGATGTTTTCATCCTTAATTTCCTCAAAATTTCTACCCCCTTTTCCCTCTCTTCTTCTGTGACTCCTGTGATATGATTGTTATTACACTTTATATAATCGCTGTGTTCTACATTTGTGATCTAGTATTTTTCTTTCCCTCTTCTTTTCAGCTCATTATTCTCCATAATTTTGTCTTTCATGTCACTTATTTGTTCCTCTACTTCTTCCATCCTTTTGGTCATTACATCCAGTCAGTCTCAAATTTTGGTTATTGCATTTTTTGTTTGGCCTGACTAGTATATAGGCCTTTTATCTCTGCAATAAGGGACTTCCTAGTGTCTTCTCTTGATTTTCTCAAACCCAGCGAGTATTCTTATGAATTCTCAAAGTATTGCTTTGAATTCTGGATCAGCCATATTACTTATGTCTGTTTTGATTAGATCCCTTGCAGTGACCCTTTCTTATTGTTTCATTTGGGATGAATTCCTCCATACTGGCATTTTGTCTAGGTCTCTTTTAGGAAAGCCTGTTGTGTTTCCTGTTCCTGAGAGTAATGGCTTTATGAAAAAGAGGTCACATACTGTCCAAGGCCTAGTGTTTCAGAAGTGTCTCTTGGACATGGAAGTATGCTTGGACACTTTGGTGCTGTGTTTTGTCTGCTTTTTTCCTCAGGCTTGTCCTCTGTGGAGTTTCTCCTTGCCTGCAGTAGAGAGTGTTTGGATCTTGGCAGATTTTAACTAGGTGTGCTCAGATCTGCTCATTAGAAGAAAACTGATGCTATTTCCACTAGAGCTGAAGATCTGCAGAAATCTATGGTCAGTAGATAAGATATGTGTGCTGGGTGGGGGGTAGTTTGTGCTGGTCTTCTGGGGGGTGGGACTGGCTGCACTGGTTCTCAGGCACGCTGGCCTGAGAAAAGCTGTCCCAGCAGAGTGCATGGGGGTGGACTTTCATGTAAGCAGTTTAGGCTGCCAGTGTTGGGCTTGTGTTGTTTACTAAAGTTAGTTTATGCTGGGAGGAAAGGGAGGGAAATGATGCCTGCCAGCTTTCTTATCTTGGAAAGGCAATACTTCCTCTCCCATATGCACTCCAAGAAGAGGGAACTGCCTCTCCCAGTGAGTCCCAGGGGATCCTCAGAGTATGCCATCTGACCCCAGGCTGTCTTCCCTATTTCTCCAGAGGAGCACTACAACACCCTCAGGACTCCACAGCAGCCATGCTTTGGACTTCTAAAATTCCAGTCTTTGAGTCTCGCTGGTTATAAAAACTCATCAATATCACCCTCTCTCATTTTCCCAATAAATGACTTTGGGGAAGTACTTTCCCTGTAGGTCTCTCTCTTTCTCTCTCTCTCCTGCCTCTCTCTATGACCAGGGCTGCCTCCCCTCCACCCACCCAAGATCCATTTTTCCCCAAACCATATCTCTGAACCTCCTACCTTCCACAATTCGGCCTCTTCTCTCCTGCTAGTTGTGCAGTTTGTTCTGTCAGTCCTCAGATCAATTTCTTGGGTATGCAGAATGATTTGACATCTAGCTGTGTTCAAGGATTCTCCTGCTACTCTACCACCTAAGCTCCAGATCTGAATGCTTCCTATTCTTTTAAATTTGTAAAGGTATTTTTTATGATTTATAATGTGGTCTTTCTTGGTGAATGTTCCATGTGAGTTTGAGAAGAATGTGTTTTCCTCTGTTATTGGATGAAGTAGTGTTTAGATTCAATTTTACCTATTGGTGGTATTTTCTAATTTAACTATGTCCTTCCTTATTTTCTCTCTAATGGATCTGTCCATTGTTGAGAGATGGGTGTTGATATTTCTAACTATGATAGTTGAGATAATCTATGTCTCCTTGTTTGCATTTCTATGAGATATTTTTGCCTCCTGTAATTATTATTACAACAATTTTTGCCTCCTATAATTATTATAACAACTCTGCTGTTAGGTGTTATAAATATTAAGACTTGTTATATTTTCTTGGACATTTGACCTCATTATCATTATATAATGTTCTCCTTTATTCCTTACAAAATTCTTCAATTTGAAATCTACTCTGTCCAGAATTAATATAGCTATTTTTCCTTTCTTTTGATTTGTGCTAGCATAGTATATATATTTTTTCAACCCATTTATTTTTAATCTATATCTATACATATATTTTAAGTGGATTTCTTTTATACAGCATATAGTTTAGCTGTCTTTGTTGATGTACTCTGACAATATTAATTGCATTTAGACAATTGAAATTCAAGTAAGTATTGGCATAATTGAATTAATATCTACTACATGTATTACTGTTTTTTATCTGCTACCTCCGTTCTTTGTTCTTATTTTTGTCTTCCTTAATTTTTCTACTTTTTTTTGTTTTTAATAAGAATACCATGATTCCATTTTATCTCCTTCTTTAATTATAGTTATTATTATTTTGTTTTTTTCAGTGGTTGCCTTGGAGCTTGCAATATACACTTACAAGTAATCCAAGTCCATATTCAAATAGTAGTATATCACTTTAAAGGTGAGTACCTAATAAAAACAAAATAATTCTAATTTCTTGCTTCTATATTTGTACCATCACTGTCATTCATTTTACTTATATTTTAGAATATTGTATTTAGAATATATATACAATGTTCTAAAATTTAAGTAAAGTGAATATATATATAACACACACGTAATTGAGTAATTGTTGCTAATATTATTTTGAATACTCTCTTATTTGTTAGATAAGTTAAAAATAAGAGAAATATAATATTTCATCTTATTTTCACTTGAGATATAATCTTTCATTTTACTTTCACTTTTTTTTTTCTTTGATGTTCTTTTCTTAACGTAGATCTGAGTTTCTGACCTATATCATTTATCTTCTCTATAAAGGACTGAAAACATTTATTGCAAGTCAGGTGAACTGGTAATAGATTCACTCAATTGTTCTTTTTTTTTTTTTTTTTTGAGAAAGTCTTTATTTCTCCTTCATTTTTGAAGGATAATTTAACAGGGTACAGAATTCTAGGTTGATTTTTTTTTCTTTCCACATTTCAAATATTTCCTTCCACTCTCTTCTTTCATGCATGGTTTCTTAGGAGAAGTCAGATGTAATTATTGTCTTTGTTCCTCCATCAGTGAAGCAACCCTCCCCCAGCTTATTTCAGGATTGTTTGTCTTTGAATTTATATGATTGGAAAATGATATGTCTGGACATGGTGTTGGGGCATCTTCCTACTGTGTGTTCCCAGAACTTCCTGGATGTGTGGGTTGGCATATGATTTTATTTTGGGGGAATTTTCAGTCATTGTTGTTTCAAATATTCATTTCCTTTCCCTCTTTTCCTTTTGGCATTCCCATTACATGTATGGTAAACCTCTTATTGTTCTCACAGCCTTTGGCAGTCTGTTTTGTATTATTTTTCAGTTCTGTTCTCTTTGCTTTTTAGTTTTCAAGGACTCTGTTGATGTGTGCATTAGCACAGAGGTTTTTATTTCAACTGCATATCATCTAATAAACCCATCAAAGTCACTCTTCATTTCTATTAGAATAATTTTTCACTTGTAAAATTTCTTTTTTTTTTGTTGTTAATTCTTAGAATTTCTATCTCTCTACTTACATTATCCATATATTCTGGCATGTTGTTTACTTTATCCATTAGAGCCCTTAGCATTTTAATCACAGTTATTTTAAATTCCTGTTCTAATAATCCCAACATCACTGACATGTCTGGTTCTGGTGCTTGCTCCTACTCTTCAAATTGTGTTTTTACCTTTTGATATGCCTTGTAATTTTTTTGTTGGTAGCTGGAAAGGATGGTTAAAAAATGTTTTACATAGGCCTTTAGTATTGTAGTGGTAAAGTGTGTATGTGGGCAATCTTTCTATATTCACTCCTATAATAAAATCTTGGTCTTTTAATGACCATCAGCTTCAGGAATGTAAACTTTACACGTGTTTGTTTGTTTGTTTGTTTTTCCGTCCTTTAGGTTGGTGGGATGGCTTACATGGAATATAGGTGGGTATTTGCCTTTTCTCACATGGAAAGCTGGAGTTGGAGTTGGGTATTTCCCTACCCCATGTCACTTTTATTAGTTTCCCCTGGATGCAAATCTTATTAAGAACAAAATTCCATGGCATATTTCAAAATATGTTTGTTTTTTTTTCTCCTGCTCCAGCAAGAAGCCCAAGGGGATTTTTCTCTGATATTTACTGTAGGACCCTGGTGGAGCTCCTGGAGGTAAATTACACATAGTTGTGGGGTTCTAATATGACCAAGTCCCCCTGGAATTTTTCCCCCCCTAGTATTTTTAATTTTCAGATTTCACTAAACTTTCAGCAATTTGTCCATTACAGCTCATGTTTTCTTACTCCAGTTCTGGCTCCTTTGTGGTGTTTCCACTTGTGACTCTCTGCTCTAATAAGACCTGAGTCCTGATGGCCCATATTTCCAATCTTGGGGACATTTTTTTGCCCTATGTCCATGCCTTTCTTAGGAATCCAGGAAGATTTATTAATGTTTAGGTCTGTTCAACTTTTTGCTTATTGGGATGGGGAGGAAGCACAATCTGATATTTTTTAATAAAAGATGAATATATCTGATGAAAATTACCCATAAACATTTGCCAAGAATAATTGTCCTCCAAACTTTACTAGAATGTTTGGTATTGTGTTTTATAAAATGTTTTTTTTTTAAGTATTAGTTTCTAAACCTTCCCATTATAATAGAAACCTGACACAAAATAATGATTATGGAAAAGTCAAAGGAAGAACACATCATAGAAAGAGATAGGGTTAGATTTGTCCTGTTCTGCTCATTCATGGCACTAAAAAGGAATGGGCTACTTATCAATGATTATGTTTTCAGATTTTTTAAAAAGATCTTATTTATTTATTTGACACAGAGAGAGAGACAGTGAGAGAATGAACATAAGCAGGGAGAGTGGGAGAAGGAGAAGCAGGTTCCCCACAGAGCAGGGAGCCTGATGTGGGGCTCGATCCCAGGACACTGTGACCCTGGCCTGAGCCAAAGGCAGATGCTTAGTGACTAAAATACCCAGGTGCCCCTGTTTTCAGGCATTTTGCATTAATATTTTGTTCATTTTACAAAAGAAAAAAGAATGATTGTATTTCCTACACAGTTTGCTGAATTTGTGCCAAAGAACTGAATATTCATTCTAAACTAAACAGAAAAAAATGATTTAAGGAGAAAATGTAAGATAGTTGGAAAGGTTAATCCATGATACATTCCTGAACTTTTATTAAGTCCTTCTATGTCTCAACCACTATGTTAGGTATTATAGATGCAAATGGAAGAATTGGACTTTGTGATTCTCTCTTGTCCGCTAGTTATTAAATATAAGTATGCTCCAATGCTGAATTATTTTTGGCCTGTCCAACTAACATGTTGTATAATACATCTCTCTTGCATTCTAAATCTCTTCAGCCTTTTAAAATTAACTCTTTCATATTTTTAATTATTTTTGTACATTAACCATGGCAGAGTCCCTTTAACATTTCAAAGAACCCTATTATACCATCAACTGGAAATCTTCATGTCTATCTATTTTTCAACCACTCATGCAGGATTCTAATCTTCCAGTGTCTACCCTATAACCTTGAAGCCAAGTTGTCAATATTTCTTAAGGCACCATGTAGAGAGATTCAATACTAAAATAACCATGAAAAATGATGCATGTAGTACCAACTTAAATCCTGAACTTTTTAAGTGCATTTGGAAGGGAGAAATTATATGTAGTTACAATGAACCCTAAAACTTCCTGGAAGAAGTAATAATATTGTAAGAAAATTGATAGGACATATAAAAGATCACAAAAGGGAGTGAACTTATCTGAATTCATGATTGACTAAATGCTCTGTAAAAATTAAATATGTTATAGAAATAAGTTTTAATTTTATTCAATGTGAATTTAGGTACTGCGTTTTACTATACTAGATTTTAAGTGATGCATAATAAAGAGACATAGTATAAGATTTTCAGTGAGGAAGTAGAACTGCTTGCAGTGGTCCCCCCAAAAAATGCAACATATTCACTTATTCACTTATGAATTTATTTCATATTTTTTAAGCAACACCTCTGTTTCTAAAGAACTCTGCCAGTTTTGTGATCCAAAGATAGTTAAGACAGGCTTAGTTGTTCAAGACCTGCTTTCAAAGGGGCTTTAATGGAATCATTATATTTTTGAAAATAAATAATAATTCCCATTTCTTTTATAACTGAAAAGAGGTAAAATTAACCATGGTGACTTCATATTAATGTCACATATAATTTTCTGCCATGATGACTGATAAAATCAGGGAACTTTTCTGAGACTAGGTTGCATCATTTGTTTGAATTTTATCAATCCATTTGATTCATCTCTATCAATCCATTCTAGATATCAGAAATATGTTAAGCATTGTGTTCAATATAAATTTATATAAATTCTTGTGTACTACTCTTATTAACAAAGAAAATAAATACTTTTTCCTAACTTTCTAGTAAGGAAATGAGGTTTATATGTTTATATAAGGTTTCATTGTCCAAAATTATTCAGGCTAGTAAGCATTAGTACCAGTATTTAGGTCAGACTTATTTGGCTAAGGTAAGACTCAAATTCTTGCTATTGGACCACTTTGCTCTGTCTGGTGGCATTGGGACTTCAATTATGGAGGGTTATGAGGATTCTTAATTGACTGAGAAAATACCTGTAAATTCTAATTAATGCTACAAGTGTAGCATTATTTTATTTATTTATTATATATATATGTTACATTATGTGATATAACATATATTTGTAATCTAGTAAAGCTTACTATTTCCCCCAAAGCATTGTAAATTTGAATGGAAGTTTCTATCCATTATAAGAACATTTTCTTTGATTTGTTATTTTGCTTCTCTTTGATATAATTTCTTGTATATGTCTTTATGTGGCAAATAGTTACACAAAATAATGAAAAGTATAAAGATACATAATTGCAAACTGGGCAAATGAAATTATATAGTAACCAAAGAAAAATGTTTTAACTTCCTTCTCTTATTTAAAATTAAAAAAAAAAATAGAGAGAGTGGGGTGCTTTGTTGGCTGTCAGTAAGTATCTGACTCTTGATTTCAGCTCAGGTAAAATCCCAGGGTTGTGAAATTGAGGACACTGCTTTGGGCTCTGTACTGGGCATGGCATCTGCTTGACTTTCTCTCTCACTCTGTGCCTCTCCCCATCTAAAAATGAAAATGAAAATGAAAAGAGAGGAAGGGAAAGGAAATCACAGAGATTTTATTTTATTTAAAGATTTATTTGTTAATTAATTTATTTTAGAGAGAAAGAGAGCATGAGTGAGGGGATTGGCAAAGGGAGAGGGAGAAAGAAAATCCTCAAGGAGACTCCTCACTGTGCACAGAGCCTTCACAGGGCACGATCCCAGAACACTGAGATCCTGAACTGAGCTGAAATCAAGAGTTGGATGCTTAATCAACTGAGCCACCCAGGAGCCCCAGAAATTAAAGATATTTTAAAACATTAAACACCACAGTACTTATTTTACTTCAGTTCCAAATAATTGATCACAAACAGTATCAAAATAAATGTGACAATAATTCTTATTAACTTTCCTTTATATGAGACTGTTTATTTCCCCTTCAGTTTTAAAGAATAGTGTTGCAAGCCGTGGAACTCAGTGTTGGCGGTTCTCTTCTAGCATTTCCTTCTGGCTTCCATAGTTACAGATGGGAAACATATAATTATAATAGACCTTTAAACAACACAGGGATGAGGGTTAGTGAACTGACTTACTGTATAGCTGAAAATTTGCATGTTATCTTTTGATTCCCCCCAAAATTAACTGCTAATAGCCTACTGTTGACCAAAACCTCACCAATAACATAGTCAATTAACACATATTTTATATATTATGTATCTATTATATAATGTAATCTTATAATAAAGTAAGCTAAAGAAAAGAAATGTTATTAAGGAAATCATAAGAAAGGCAAAACACATTTATAGTACTATACTTTATTCAGCAAAAATATCTGCTAATATTATCAAACTCCATGTTGTTCAACATTCAACTATATTTGAATCAGTATTCCTGTTACAAGTAATGCATAACCTCTCTCTAGAACTTTCAATTGATTGATTAATCGATTGACTGATATTTTACTTTCAAAATTTTGCTTTTGATGTGTCTTGAAGTGGATATCTTTGGGATTATCTTATTTGATTTTCTCAGATTCTTGGGTCAGAATGTTTGAGTCCTTTGCCAAATTTGGAAAGTTTAGCCATTATTTCTTCAAACACTCTCTTAACTCAGTATCTTGTTTTGTCTCTTTCTGCGACCTCTATGATAGAAATGTTGGACTTTTGTGTACTGCTCATGATATCTGAGGCTTTCTAAATTTTACCATTTAATCTATTTTTTTCTGTTATTTACATTGGCTAAATTTTGTTATTCTTTCCCTAAGTTCACTGATTCTATCTTTTTTAATCTGTACTTTAACCCATCCAATAAGGGTTGTTTATTCCTTTATTACATTTTTCAGTTCTGTAATTAACATGCATTTCTTTCTTATAACATACTATTTAGCTAAGCTTTTCATTTTTACACGTTTCTAGAGAATATGTATATAATGTGTGTGAAGGGGTATTTATCATAGGTACTTCAAATTCCTTGCCAGTGAATTCCATCATAAAATTAATCTCATTATTGGCATCCATTGAATATTTTTTCTCATTTAAGTTATGATTTTCTTTGTGCTTGGTATGACCTGTGATTGCACCCTGGAAATTTTGTGTATTTTGTTAGGAGATTCGGGGTCCTATTTAAATATTTTATTTTAGCATTCCATCACCCTGCTTAGGTTTTAGCACCTGGGTCTTAACTTATTTTTGTGGGCTGTGGTTTTAATGGCAATTTAATTTTTGGAGACTTTGTGATGTTATTCTGGTTTGCCTGGTTTATCTTGTGCCTCTCGGGCTCCCACTGGTCCCTTATGGGGCAGATAATGTTTCTCTAGGCATGGGGTTAGGTATAGGCAGCAGTCAGACTTTCTCCCTGTTCAAGAGCTATGTCCCATTTCCAACCAAACTATCCAAAATCTTCAGCCTATGCTAGGATCCCAAACATTTTCATACTATGTTGAAACAAGATTAGCTACACTATGCAAATATACATGCTCAACCTTCTCAAACTGAATTACAATTAGAAATGGTTTGCAATGTTGGACTGAGATATGTATTTTCCTTACAACACTGCAAACTACCTCATTACTTGCCACATATTCAGTGCTCAGTAAATATTTACTACATGGGAAAAAGAATGAATGAATAAATGCCAATGGCAAAGTATTAGAACCCAAACAGATATTCCCCAATGACTGGCAAGGTAGGACAATTGTTCAAAGATAGAAGATTTCATTCCTGGATTCACATTTTATATCCTCTGCTTTATGACCTGTGACCTTAGGCAAGTTCCTTATTTTTTCCCTGACTCTCAGTCCACTCATCTGTAAAATGAGAGATAATAACAAAACTTACCTCATCGAATTGCTATCATAATTAGATGAGTCCAGTATCTGGTACAAAGTTAGGAAAAAAAAAACATTATCAAAAACTATTACATGGAATAGTATACAAGTAAATCTGCTGGGTGTTGTTATTTTTAAATGTCACCTTTTTAAAACTAATTTGCTTGTCATTTGTTTTCCTTGAATGTAAAGAAATGTTTCATCTGTCTGGATTCTTAGCACACCTCTGCCAAATTAATTAGAAGAGAAGTACCCTTCACTACATTAATAACAGCAAGTCATACTATAGATAGTTAAACAATCTTATTATTGCCTTACCAATTTTTCTTGAAATAGACAGCAGAATTCTATTACACATGGGAAGAGTTACCTTTGAAACATAACTAATTGTAGAAGCATTTTTCCTATTCTGTGTTTGCAGAAGATGTCTATTTTCTTTTTAAACACCACTTTTCATTTGGCAACCAGAGGGGGGATAAAATGTACTGCAGTAATATATTTAAGCTTTTGGTCTGTTTCTGCATAATCTAATTTTTATACACTCTGCACAAATTGCAGCCACTTCATCAATGTCTTATTATTTTTTCTCTAACCAATGCAATGACAGTGATTAATTTCTAAAGACTGGTAAACAAAAACCTTACCTTGGAAGAGATTAAAACTGAGCAGTGGACTGTGTGAGGGCTAACAAATTTATACACATACTAAAGCATCACACACACTCTATGAATAGAGCAATCTGTATGCCTAAATATTCCTATAGAAAGAATATAAAATAAGATAATGTGGTCCACTAGATTTTGATAAATATATTCCCTATACCTGGCTACATTTTAATTATTAGAACAGTAGATGCTAGTGGCCACATACGAAAAAGTTAATGAATTCTCAAATAATGATTTCAATGGAAAATGAAGCACAAATAATTTTTTCTTTAAAAGTAATTCTCTTACAGAATGTTTATTTACTTTTCATTTTATAATTATATTAAACCTATCTCTGATAAAATCAGAGTTGAACTGTTTTATCACAGACAAATCAAACCATGAACAAAATTGGCAATTTATTTATCTTGCCTAAGGATATTTTTCTTAGTTATTTTGCTATGAAAAAATTATTGTGTTTTATAAAGAGCTCTTTTTTTTTCTTCCTTTTATTTTTATTTCTTTTCTTTTCAACTTAACAGAATCCATAGTTTTACACCACACCCAGTGCTCCATGCAATGCATGCCCTCCATAATACCCATCATCAGGCTCCCCCAACCTCCCACCCCCCACCCCTTCAAAACCCTCAGGTTATTCTTCAGAGCCCACAGTCTCTCATGGTTCATCTCCCCCCCAATTTCCCTCAACTCCCTTCTCCTCTCCATCTCCCCATGTCCTCCATGTTATTTGCTATGCTCCGCAAATAAGTGAAAACATATGATAATTGACTCTCTCTGCTTGACTTATTTCACTCAGCATAATCTCTTCCAGTCCCGTCCATGTAGCTACAAAAGTCTGGTATTCATCCCTTCTGATGGAGGCATAATACTCCATAGTGTATATGGACCACATCTTCCTTATCCATTCATCTGTTGAAGGGCATCTTGGTTCTTTCCACAGTTTGGCGACCATGGCCATTGCTCCTATAAACATTGGGGTACAGATAGCCCTTCTTTTCACCACATCTGTATCTTTGGGGTAAATACCCAGAAGCGCAATTGCAGGGTCATAGGGAAGCTCTATTTTCAACTTCTTGAGGAATCTCCACACTGTTTTCCAGAGTGGCTGCACCAACTTGCATTCCCACCAACAGTGAAAGAGGGTTCCCCTTTCTCCACATCCTCTCCAACACATGTTGTTTCCTGTCTTGCTAATTTTGGCCATTCTAACTGGTGTGAGGTGGTATCTCAATGTGGTTTTAATTTGAATCTCCCTGATGGCTAGTGATGATGAACATTTTTTCATGTGTCTGATAGCCATTGTATGTCTTCATTGGAGAAGTGTCTGTTCATATCTTCTGCCCATTTTTTATATGATTATCTGTTTTGCGTGTGTTGAGTTTGAGAAGTTCTTTATAGATCCTGGATATCAACCTTTTGTCTGTACTGTCATTTGCAAATATCTTCTCCCATTCCATGGGTTGCCTCTTCGTTTTGTTGACTGTTTCCTTTGCTGTGCAGAAACTTTTGATCTTGATGAAGTCCCAAAAGTTCATTTTTGCCTTTGTTTCCTTTGCCTTTGGAGACATATCTTGAAAGAAGTTGCTGTGGCTGATATCAAAGTGGTTACTGCCTATGTTCTCCTCTAGGATTCTGATGGATTCCTTTCTCACATTGAGGTCCTTTATCCATTTCGAGTTTATCTTTGTGTGCGGTGTAAGAGAATGGTCGAGTTTCATTCTTCTACATATAGCTGTCCAATTTTCCCAGCACCATTTATTGAAGAGACTGTCTTTTTTTCACTGTATATTTTTTTCCTGCTTTGTCGAAGATTATTTGATATAAAGAGCTCTTGATTAGACCTTTGAAATAAGCAGTGAAAATCAAATTACAATTTTTTCACAACCTGATGTATTTTGGTATATATACCTAATGCATCATATATTAAATAACCTAACAATAGTAACCTCTGTTGCAAGGGTGTCTGTGCTGCTATAACAAAGATAACAGTGGTATTTCAAAAAAGGAGACTCATTTTTAGTTTAGACCCTATACAAGAAGGAATGAAGAGGAAGATAAAGGGAGCAAGAGAAAGAGAGGAAGGAAAAAAGGAGGAAAGAAGAAAAGAAGAGAGGAAGGAAGAAATGGCCACTGGAGGACCATGAACTCTATAAAAGCCAAGTTGGAGCCAAAGCGAATTGTGTTTTTAGAGCCTGAAAAACAATCCCAAACATCCTCCAGGATGTCAAATGAAAACTAGATATGAAATCTCAAGTTTGAATAAAATACTGCAGAACACTTAAGCAAGAATCTAGAAGATGTAATCTTAGGTCTGACCAGACCGTGGACTAGAAACATCATCTGAAACATAAAAAATGAGGTTTCAGGGTCATCTGGGTGGCTCAGTGGGTTAAACTTCTGCCTTTGGCTCAGGTCATGATCTCAGGGTCCTGGGATGGAGCTCCACATCGGGCTCTCTGCTCAGCATGGAGCCTGCTTCCCCCTCTCTCTCTCTGCCTGCCTCTCTGCCTATTTGTGATCTCTCTCTTTGTTAAATAAATAAATAAAATCTTTTAAAAAATCAGGTTTCAGGAAAATTGGTCTAGAGGCTCATATCCTAGAGACACTGTGGGTTGTACATGATTCTTCAATGAAGAAGATATACACATATTTAGTAAAAGAAGAATAAACATTAAAAGCTGGAAGGCTTAAATATCAGCTCCAAAGTTTAAATTTTATTACCTGAAAGTCAATTAGCAAATTGCCAAAATAATCTGTATGCTACCATACTTAAGGTTACTTTACTAATGGCTTTGACACATGACAATTCATTGTCTGAATATGTAAATGAATAAAGTGCAGTATGTGGATTCACAGATATTTTGAAGAAGCAGATATTTGGACCACAATTCCTTTATATAGTTTACATTGTCACTTCAACAATTTTGAACTGGGTTTGGAGAGTGAACTATAATTCACAGAGCAATTCCCCACAGATATTTCCTCCACCTGGGCTAGTGTAGTATGATTCTTATTACTGATTGCAGGATGCATTTCAGAAAAAAACCTCAGGGAACTTTGAAGAGCAGAATTTGCAACTCAAAGGTCCTGAAAAGTATGCAGCATTCAGGAGGGCCACACAGTAAGGTTGTTAAGGAGAGAGAGAGAAAGAGAGAGAGAGAGAGAGAGAGAGAGTGTGTGTGTGTGTGTGTGTGAGATTGTGTGTGATTGTGAAAGAAAGAGAGAAAGAGAGGACCTGGGCTCTGCTTACTAGGGTTTTTCAGGTTCATGCTTCACTAACTAGTTTAAAGTGTTTAAGAGCAGGAATTAGGGTGCAGAAAGGGAGTAACAGGGTCATGCAAACTGTCAGTTATTTAGGTTGCCCAGTGCTTCTTGATAGAGGGGATTTCATGGGGGTGGGCAGCCTAATTCCTTACCTGGTTGTTTTGCTAGTAGCTGTTTCATACTGCTGACAATGTACATATTCAAGATGAAGGCCTTTGAAATGGATGCCTCAGCAATCAAAAGCTTAAGGTCAGACACTTACACTATAATTGAAAAGGTAAATGTCAGGTATTTCCACTACACTACAGTATTACAGTGTACTCCTGAGCCATATGCAGTTATTTCTCATATTATACATAAACACATATCTAACCTAGGGGGACATGGGTGGCTCAGTTGGTTGGGTGTCTGCCTTAGGCTGGGGTCATGATCCAGGAGTCCCACATTGGGCTCTCTGCTCTACAGGCAGTCTGCTTCTCCATCTGCCCTTCACCCCACTCATTCTCTCTCTCTCTCTCTCACTCTTGCTCTCTCTCAAATAAATTTAGAAAAAAATCTTTTTTTTTAAAGATTTTATTTATTTGTTTGACAGAGATCACAAGTAGGCAGAGAGGCAGGCAGAGAGAGAGAAGGAAGCAGGTTCTCCATGGAGCAGAGAGCCCGATGTGGGGCTTGATCCCAGGACCCTGGGATCATGACCTGAGCCGAAGGCAGAGGCTTTAACCCACTGAGCCACCCAGGCGCCCTTTCCTATGTATTTAAATAAACTTCTTTTCTTGTGTATTTATAGAAACTTCCAGTTCATTCAATTATTTTATGTGATCAGCCTAAAATACAGTCATACCTATGTAAAATACACTTTAAATTTGAGTCAGTATGGTTATTTTTCCAGTTTGAGGTATTTTCATATTAATTTTCTATCTGGATGATATATTTCTTTTTTTAAAAGATTTTATTTATTTATTCGACAGAGAGATCACAAGTAGGCAGAGAGGCAGGCAGAGAGAGGGGGGGGAAGCAGTCTCCCCACTGAACAGAGAGCCTGATGCAGGGCTCGATCCCAGGACCCTGAGATCATGACCTGGGCCGAAGGCAGCAGCTTAACCCACTTGAGCCACCCAGGCACCCCTGGATGATCTATTTCTTAAAGCAGGGTATTGAAGACCTCTACTATTATTATACTATTATCTATTTCTTTCTTCAGATCTCTTAGTATTGCTTAATATATGTAGGTGCCCTTATATTGGTGCATATATTTTCAAAATTGATATATCTTCCTGATGAACTGACCCATCATTATTATTGATCTTTGTCTCTTATTAGTTTTTGAATTAAAGTCTATTTTGTCTGATAATAGTAGATAACTACCCCTTCTCTTTTTTGGTTTCCACTGCATGGGAATGTCTTTCCATCCCTTCACTTTGAATCTATTTGTGTTCTTAAAGTTGAAATGAGTCTCTTGTATGCAGCATATAGTTGAGTCCTGTTTTTGTTTTTGTTTTTTAATACGTTTAGGTACTCTGCTTTGATTACTTTATCTATTTATACTTAAAGTAATTATTGATGGATAAAGACTTAGTAATGAGATCTTACTGTTTTCTGGCTGTTTTGATCTTCTCTTCTTCTTTTGCTGCATTTCTCTATAAATTGATCATTTCCATAGTGATGTGCTATGATTCCTTTTCTCTTTATCTTTTGTGTACTTACTGTAATTTTTTGCTTGTGGTCACTATTAAGCTTACATAAAATATTTTACAGATACAAAGCTTATTTTAAGCTGATAACAAGTTAACTTTGATCACACACAGCTATTCCACTCTCATTTCTCTGCCATAATTCTATGTGTTGTTTTCACAATTTCCCTCTTTCCATATTCTGTAACCATTATCAAATTATTAAAGGCACAGTTAATTTTAATATGTTTATTAACCTTTAAACTAGAGATAAGTTATTAACACATCACTATAATATTACACTTTTGAATTTCACTTTGTATTTACCTTTACCAGTATAGTTTATAATATCTTATTTTTAAATTATAAACTAGGCAGAGTGATAGCACAGCAAATGGTAGACAAAGAAACTCTAAAAACTATTTTTTTGTAAATGCAATAATAAAAGTGGAAAAATAGAATGAATTTTCAGAACTCTAAAAATTAATGAAAGAATTATAGCAACCTAGAAAGAATTTATTGAAGAGAAATGGCTAAATTTTGGTAAAAATAAGCTTTATGTCATTTTAATGCTTTCTACTCTAATATTTCCTTTTTAACCATAAACTAGCCTTAAACCAACAGACCAAAATAAGGACAAAAACTATTATTACAGCATTCATTGGAGGATGAAACAGGGTTGAAATTCCTTTAAAGCTGCACTCACAGGAAATTTTCATTACTTGTCTACTCTACTAGTTTGGTCTAAGTTTACATGCAAGGTTCTCATTGTTTTAGTGAATCAGCACTAAAAGAAAGTATGAAAAGCCTTTTTTGGAGGCATTCGTTGAGAAGATTTGTTGAAACCAAATTTATGACTACCTGAAGTGATAGATAACAGTTGGGAAAAACAATAGTGTAGCCAATAAGCTTAGAAGGAAAAACTGGCAAATGAGATACACATAATGCCAAATATTCCTGAAAATCTATAAGGCCATGTATATGTTTAAGGTTGTGTAAATGTTCAGAGTTGTATGCGTTTCTGGAAAGATTTGAGACCTAAATCTCTGAATGAAGGGATATGTCCAAGTTGGAAGTTAAAGCTAAGGCAGAAGTTTTAACTATCCTTCTGAATATTCAAAAGTCTCTACCACAAATACACACACACACACACACACACACACACACACGGCTCCTTAGCGAAGGCTAGCAGACTTATTAGTTCTACTTGATATAGATACCTTTGTCTAAACGCAAGCTGACAATGAAGACAAACAAGCAGAAATTTTGGTGGTCCTTCATACATAGCAGAGAATATGGGCTTTATAGGAGCTGTCAGAAAAATCACTTAGCAATCTAGTATTAACAGCAATAAACATAAACAATAACAAAAACAAACTTTGAAGAAGAGGGAGAATCTTATTCCCAGACTTGTCATATCATATTATTTAAATTATCCAATTTAAAATTAAAAAATGCAAATAAATCAAAAGTAAAGCCCATACACAGGAAAAAAAATAGTGATTGATAAAATTAGCTTCAGAAAACCTAGATATTGGGCTTGTTAGACAATGAATTTAATTCAGCTTTTAAAATATGTTCAAAAAACTAAAGGTAAATGTATAAAGAATGAAAAAATATTGTGAGAATGATGTCCCATCAAATAAAGAGTATCAGTAAAGACATAGCAATTATATAAAAGAAAGAAACCTAGAAGTTCTTGAGTTGAAAAATGTGACAATTGTAATGAAAATTTGCTAGACGAGTCAACAGCAGATTTGAGCAGATATTAAAGAAAAAGAACAAAATTGAAAATAGGGCAAATAAGATCACTTAGTGTGAGAAACAAAAAGAAAAACATAATGAAGAAAATTAAACAGAGCTTTAGTGACATTTAAGACACCCTCAAGTGTACCAGCATCAGAATAATGAGGAAAACAGAGGGAAAAAAGAGGCAGAGATATATTAAAATAATAATAATAATGGCAAAAGTCTCAAATCTAATGAAAAAAATATTAATGTACATATCCAAAAACATCATCAAACTCCAAGTAGGATTCAATGATGTCCACACCTAGATACATTATAATCAAGATAAAGGCAGAATATTTAAACAGCAAGAGAACAGCAGCTCCTCCCATAAAAAACTTTTCAATATGATTAATATCTGTTATATCCTCAAAAAACATGAAAGCCAGAAGATGATAATGTAATATATTAAAAATCATGGGGAGATGGAGAGGAGAAGGGATTTGAGGGAAATTGGAAGGGGAGGTGAACCATGAGAGACTATGGATTCTGAAAAACAACCTGAGGCATTTTGAAGGGGCTGGGCGTGGGAGGTTAGGGGAGCCAGGTGGTGGGTATTAAGGAGGGCACATATTGCATGGAGCACTGGGTGTGGTGCAAAAACAATGAATACTGTTAAGCTGAAAGGAAATTAAAAAAAAAAAAAAGAATGTAAGGGAAGTGGGGCAAATAGCATTAGAACCCAGAAAACAAAGAATAGCAATAACAATATGGGGAGAGAGTAATTTTTCATCTTGCTCTCAAAACTCTTCCCCACGTTTGAAATTGAATTACAATGAAAATTAAAAAAAAATCTGAAATAAAAAGACCAGAAAGTAAGAATTTTATACCTGCAAAATTTCCCTTCCACAATGAAGGCCAATTAAGACATTTCCAAATAGTACAAAATAGAGAAATTATGTCACTTAGATGAATTGACTGATAGGAAATATAAATGAAATCATTACAGCTAAATGAAATGACAATGGAAAATAAGTCAAATCCACATGATAAAATAAAGAGCAACTTCATAGGTAAATACAAAGTAAATTTGGAACATTGAATCAAAAACTAATGATGTATTTTATGGTGACTATTTTATAGTGACTATTTTATGGTGACATAACACAATAAAAACTGGAAAAAAGGAATAAATCCAATTTTGTAGCATTTTTCAATTATGTTTTTAAAAGACAACTGTATAAGGCATGAATTATGAACTTGTGTTGATAGGTACAGAATAAATTAAGAATGTAATATGTATTCCATAACATCATAAAGGAGATAGGAAATGGATTTACATTTAAATGCTTTGCATATTTTTTTAAAGATTTTATTTATTTATTTGACACACAGAGATCACAAGTAGGCAAGAGAGGCAGGCAGGGAGAGACAGGAGGAAGCAGGCTCTCTGCAAGAGCAGAGAGCCTGATGCGGGCTCGGTCCCAGGATCCTGGGATCATGACCCAAGCCGAAGGCAGAGGCTTTAACCCACTAAGCCACCCAGGCGCCCCTGCTCTGCACATTTTTGAAATTAAGTTAGCATTAATCCAATTTAGATTGTCTTAAATTAGGGTGTTAATTATAATCTTCAGAGTATTAACTAAAACTAAATTTTTTAAAAATAGTAAAAGGAGCCACAAGAGAATTAAAATAATATATATTCAACATAAAAGAAGGGAGTTGTATTTGGTTGGGGTATATGATGACTAAGAAATGTAAACAAATAGCAAAGTCTTAGATGTAAATATACCTAACAGTAATAACATTAGATATAATGTGTTAAACACTACAATTAAAATGGAGACATAACCAAAATGGATTAAACTATATGACCAGACTATTTGCAGCCCACAAATTAAACAAACCAAAAAAAAAAAAAAAAGCACTTTGGATTTGAAAGTAAACAAATGGAAAAAATATATCTTGGAAAGGTAGATTTACTTATATCAGATAGAATAGATAATAAAACAAATTAAAAAGTTACTAACAAAAAGGAAAACACTTAGTAATAATGAGTCCATAAAAAATTAAATGTATATGCACATAATAACAAAGCCCTAAAATACATAAACTAAAAGCTGATGAAGTTTTAAAGAGAAATATCAAAAACAACAAAAATAGATGGAAACTTAATACCCTAATTTCAATGATGTATAGAACAAGTAAAGAGATCAGCAAGGAAATAGAAAACTTGAACAACATTACAACTAAGTAAACATAACCAACATATATGGAATACCCCACCCAGCAATAGAGAATGTAAGATCTTCTCAAGTACATGTGGAACATTCTCCAGGATAGATCATATGTTAGGCCACAAAACATGTTTCATTAATATAAAGATTAATATCATACAAAGTGTGTTCTGTAACCACAATGAAATGAAACTAAAACTCAATACCAAATGAAAATGTGGAATTTTAAAGATATGTGAAAACTAAATAACAGCAGCCCAAATAAGCTATGGATCAAAGAAGAAAGCATGTTGGGAATTATTAGATAAATACTTTAACATGAACAAAAACTAAAACACGATGTACCAAATGTATGGGATGCAGCCAAGGAAACACTTCCTAATAAATTTATCACTGTAAGCGACAATGTTTCAAAAGATCTATAATGAATAAATAACCTAAAATTCCACATTAAACTTAAGAAAACTAATAAAATAAGAAACAGTGAAACATTTCTAGAAAATTCATAATGAATTTGATAAGAATTCCTTTATAAAAAATCATAAAAAAGCTAATAAATATGAAGTCAGAATTTAAGATCTCATTATAATATTAAATTTTTTTCAACAAGATCTAGTTTATATCTTTGGATAGGCTTAAATTACTCAGATCATTACATAGAAAGGAAACAATTTAAAAATTTAAAAACAAAAAAGTTTATATGGAGACCTATAAATGAAAAAAATAAATTATAAGTATAAATTATATATAATAAGTAATTTTTTAAATTATGGAGAACTGTTAGAAATTAAGAGGAAAACATTAAAAAGAAATTTTGCAAAAGTTAAAGATCTTCATTTAAGCCACCAAACAACAGATAATAAAATGTCTTTATAACAATATCAGAAATTAATTATGTAAAGTGAGACATTGTTCAATTAATACTTCCTATGAATTTTGTCTTCCAAAGCATCCAAACTGAAAATAAAATGCTGTCAACTTATCGCCTCAAAAAAGTCAGTCTTGTGGGTTTTAGATATTTGTCAAAAAAACATATTTAAATCTATAAATTTTCTTTCTATCACCAAAATTTTTAAGTAAAAAAATCTGAATCTAGGAGTATTTTAAAGGAAGAAATTAATGTTTCCTTTAACAAATTATATAACTGAATGATGCGTATTGAAAATACTTTTGCTCTGTTTTGCTACAAAAAATACCATGGATATTGTTGTTACTATCATTCAGTACATATGTGAATATACTATTGATCATTGCCAGCTTGTGGAACTGCTTAAAGAAATAGAAAACAATGAACTGAAAAATTTAATGTCCTTTGCCATACTCACGTTTATGTTCTAGAAAAGTATTGCAAAGATATACTGTACTATTATCATTCGTTCAAGTTTGTCTTGAAAGATAAGGAATGCATGCAGGGAAATATTCAATAAACAAAGGGAAAAATGGTGTTATTATTTACCTTTACTCCATGATTCCATCCCGATTATAAATATGCTAAATATAAAAATGAAGAAAAAGAAAAAAAATTATGTAACTAAAATAGACAGGTATGACAAATTTTTTCTTTAAAGATTTTATTTATTTATTTGTCAGAGAGCAAGAACGAGAGAGCAAGCACAGGCAGAGTGGCAGGCAGAGGCAGAGGGAGAAGCAGGCTCCCTGCCCAGCAAGGAGCCTGATGTGGGACTCAATCCCAGGACACCGGGATCATGACCTGAGCCGAAGGCAGCTGCTTAACCAACTGAGCCACCCAGGCGTCCCGACAGGTATGAAAATTTATGTTGAAATCAAAATATTTTATATGTGCTTGGGTGGCTCAGTCAGTTAAGCATCTGCCTTCAGATCAGGTTAAGATCCCTAGATCCTGGAGTCCCTCATTGGGGAATCTGCCTCTCCCTCTGCTTTTCCCCCTGCTCTTACTCTCTCTCTCAAATTAATTAATTAATTAATTAAAGAAATTAAAAGATTTTATAATACAAAAATATAGAAGTTGAATCCGTATTCAGAAGATTTTAATCCTAATCTAGTGTTATGTAAATTGGCTACAAAAATTTAAAAAAATGAAGACATACTGATATTCAAAATTTAAAGCTTCTTTTCAATTTATTGAACATTCCTTTGAATTTGATGCTAATGAGTTGACAAAGAGGATATTAAATTTTATTATCTTGGACAAGTATAATATTGAAATTTAAAATTTAAATGCAGATGTAATAATTAAAAGAAATTGATTTTTAGTGTTCAATTCTATTATTAAATAACCAATAACAATTGAAGGTACATATTGAGCTATGTGATATGAGTAAAAAATGCATATAAGATTTCAAAAATTTAGTGCTATAAAAATGCAAGCTATTGATTTTATGATAACTGCATATAGAATGACATTAATTTGGACATATAGATTAAGCAAAGTATACTCCTAATATTAATTTCATCTGTTTATTTTCATTTATTTATATTATAGCAACAAGAGAATTTAATATTACGAATGTGCCCTGCAGTATATTCCTATTGCAGAGCACCAATATATAAAATGTACTTTTATTCTTTTTGAAAAATTATTGCTATGGAATTGATTTTCATTTTACTCAAGTATCATTCATGCCCTCAATTACTCCTTAAAGATTTTTAGTGATACTTTAATAAATTTCCTCTGTGCATTGCTTACGACCTGGCTCCAGAGAACAAAAATTATTTAGAAAAGTTGAATTTTTCATATGATCTTCTCAAGAATGTTCAACTTTTATTACCTCAAAAAAAGTTAATTCTGGCACCTTAAATATCTTGATTATTCTCTTTGACAAATAGTAAATCATCAAAATGGAAACTGGCAATTTGCAGTGATTTATTTGTTATAAAATTCATAAAATGTAAATTAACTTTTCTGTTTTTTTTCTTTTTCTTCTTTCTCTGGACAGAACATTAAAAGCATTTGTTGATAATGTCAAGATTCTCCACAGTCCTCTCCCTTTAGACTTCTTGATTCAATTTTTATGAGCCTGTGACTTTTATATTAGTCCTTAGAAAATGATATCCCTTCCATTTTGAAATATGTAATAGTTTTGTTCACTTTTGTGGGTTTTAATATCTAGTTTATAAAATGCTATATACTGTTTTAGAATACTCAAATAGTACTCAAAAGTGGATACTGTGAGCTTAAAGGAAAACTCCTGGGTCAACTATGGATAGACGTTACTTTAAACTGCAAGAAATACTGTTAGCAGACAGCCTCTGATAGCTGTTAGTATCTTCAGGTCTATTATACAGTTTTATGATGTATATTATATTCTTTTTTTTTATTTCTTTTAAGCATAACAGAATTCATAGTTTTTGCACCACACTGAGTGCTCCATGCAATGCGTGCCCTCCATAATACCCACCATCTGGCTCCTCCAACTTCCCACCCCCTGCCCCTCAAAACCCTCAGGTTGTTTTTCAGAGTCCATAGTCTCTCATGGTTCATCTCCCTCTCCAATTTCCCTCAACTCCCTTCTCCTCTCCATCTCCCCATGTCCTCCATGTTATTTGTTATGTTCTGCAAATAAGTGAAGCCATATGATAATTGACTCTCTCTGCTTGACTTATTTCACTCAGCAGTCCCATCCATGTTGATACAAAAGTTGGGTATTCATCCTTTCTAATGGAGGTGTAATACTCCATAGTGTATATGGACCACATCTTCCTTATCCATTCATCTGTTGAAGGGCATCTTGGTTCTTTCCACAGTTTGGCGACTGTGGTCATTGCTGCTATAAACATTGGGGTACAGATAGCCCTTCTTTTCAGCACATCTGTATCTTTGGGGTAAATACCCAGTAGTGCAATTGCAGGGTCATAGGGAAGCTCTATTTTCAACTTCTTGAGGAATCTCCTCACTGTTCTCCAAGGTGGCTACACCAACTTGCATTCCCACCAACAGTGTAAGAGGGTTCCCCTTTCTCCACATCCTCTCCAACACACGTAGTTTCCTGTCTTGCTCATTTTGGCCATTCTAACTGGTGTGAGGTGGTATCTCAATGTGGTTTTAATTTGAATCTCCCTGATGGCTAGTGATGATGGACATTTTTTCATGTGTCTGATAGCCATTTGTATGTCTTCATTGGAGAAGTGTCTGTTCATATCTTCTACCCATTTTTTTGATATGATTATCTGTTTTGTGTGTGTTGATTTTGAGAAGTTCTTTATAGATCCTGGATATCAACCTTTCCCCTTAGCTTAAGATCACATTCTTGAAATCCCTTATCTACCCTGTGATGGTTAATTTTTGTGTCAACTTGTCTAGGCTGTAGTATTAAACAGTAATCTAGGTGTTGCTGTGAGGGAACAATGTATATCTATAGTAAGGTTACTTTAAGTAAAGCAGATGATCCTCCATAGTTAGTGTTGAAAGAATTAAAGACTATAAAATGAAGTTTCCCTGAGAAGAAATTCTTCGTCAGGATTGCAGCATCAGTTCCTGGGTTTCCAGCCTGATGGTCTGCCCTACAGATTTTTGATATGCCAGGCCCAATAAACATATATGAAAATTTCTTTAAACAAACAAACATATAAATAATTATATTAATATAATACGTGTTCATATATTTAAGATATTACATATTTTAAAGTATATCTATATAAAATATATCTAGATAAAACATACCATCTATATCTATATAAATGGTTCTGTTTTTCTGGAGAACACTGAATGACATATACCGCATTAGGAAAAAAAAATGTTTAATTTGTTGTTTTTATGGTAAAGAAAGGTAAGAACAGAAATACTGATTGCCATATAATATTCCATTTCTTTGTGGTTTTAAAAGTGTGTTTTTCATTTCAAAACAATTTTTAAGTTGAAATCTTGAAATTCTGTTTAAGGTTTATTAAGAGTAGTGTTTAGAAAACATTGTATTAGAGCTCCAAAATAATTACTTTTCAAAAACTTCCCTAAAAACTCTTTTATATAACAGTATTTATTTATGATGAGGCAAACCCAATGCCATAATTTGGTACTCTTGTTTTTTTTCACCATTGAATTCATTGTTCATATTTTGGCATTCAGATATGTAATATAGCTTCACACTTCATTGTCTTAGTTTTCAAATTGGAAATTACTATTGTCTCAATCAAGAATATGGTGACACACACCCATTATCTCACGATTTGGAATGCTAAAATTTCAAAATGCTATTCAGACGCTTCATTCAACCACATATTTCTCTCTAGATGATTAACATATTGCATAGAACACAGAGTAGTGGAATATTGCATCTACATGTTTGTGTTTTTATTTATTTATTTGTTTGTTTGTTTGTTTTGCATTTTAAAGGAGGCTGGCAACAGTGTTGTTCTAGGAGCAGAAAATAACATTGATTTTCAAAGAGTCATGCCAAAACAAGAGAAAATTATGAGGGGAAGAGACTCTTTGGGAGCTTGCCATGAATAGGTTGAAGTGTAGTGAAATCTAACTTGGGGTTTATCCTGATGAATACAACTTCATGGGGATATGGTGACATTTCTGCTATAGGATTAAAAAAAAGAGGGGGGCAAGACACCTCTGAGTTTAATATAGAGGTGAGTGAGTCATCTCAAGGTTCATTTTCTGGGGAAATCACTTGAATTTGTCTAGTAGTAAAAGTTAACTCATCAGTATTGGGTTACTCAAACCCTGCATGATTCAAGGAAATGACTAGTCTTAGATCAGCTTCTGTGACATTAACTCTGAACACTTGATAAAGAATCTAGTCAGATAAGAGTGTCTTTATACACTTGAGATCTAGGACCATACATCAGGTAGTTTATGTTAAATAATGTTATTTAGAATCAATATCTGTTTTTAAAAACTTGTTTTTGTTTACCCACCGTTTATCAGTTTGACATCTGTCTGGTAGTGGACTGGAGAATAAGTAGCTAAAGTTAGTCACGGAATACTTCATGACTACATGACTGATCTCCAACAAAAATCATGGACACAAAGGCTTGAATGAGCTTTTCTGGTTGTAAATACTTTCTAAATGTTGACTCACATGATTCCTGAGAGAAGGAAACACATTCTGTTGGAGAAGACAAATTGAAGCTCACACCTGATTTTGTTTTTTTGTTTTTTACCTGGACTCTGTCCTATTTAGCCTTTTATTTTGTTAATTTTATTTTGTATCCCTTTGCTGTAATAAACCTCAGCTATAAGGATAACGGCTCTCCCCCCACCAAGTTCTATGAATTCTAACAAATAATCAACTCTGAAGATAATCGGGATGACCCCATGACACATTCTATCAGTAGCACTGAAGTATCCTTAACCTGAAAAATAAACAACTAAGTAAGTAAATAAGTAAATAAATAAATAAATAATTGACAAAGAATGAAGGATCACACCTTGGTAGGGAAACTTAATCTCTAGACATTTAGAACTGTTTGTTGTCCATGTATTATTGGGCCAGAAACCATGCCAGTGGAACCCAGAAATATTACAATCTTCTAAGGTAACAATACAAAGTGACATACCCACCAAGAACTAGGGTTTACTATATAGCTATTTCTGAATAAATAAATAAATTTCAGGACCAGTAAGGCTCCTCCTTGCTTCTATTGGTATTCTTAATCATAACCACCATTTATCAAGTGTCTATTATTCACCAAAGATTGATTACACGTATTGTAATTAATTTGGTCCATTGATTTTTGTCCCATTGAATTTTACCTTCCTTTAATATTCTCTGATTTTGATTACTCAGGTTGTCACCATCAAAACCCAATTCATATTGTAATCTATGAAAATTTTTGTCTCCATATTCTAAAAAAGGAAAGTGAAGAACAAAGGAAGGAAGACAACTTACCCTAAATTACTTATATACCTGGTATGTGACAGAGCAAGCATTTGAAATCATGTTGTGAGTGTGATTCTTATTTTTTCCCCATGTTTTACAACATAAAAATTTTAAAAAATCATTTTTCTTTTTTTTTTTGTAAAATCTTTTTTTGTGTTTTGTAAAATCTTTGTTGAAATGGTAGAACCTCAGTTGTGATTACAGTAGCTCACAATTTTGAGCTGTGATACAGCTTGCTAAAACTGTTTTAACATTGGAAAAGTACACTACTATGGACTAGGTATGGTGGTTATGGAGGTATCAGAATCTGAGAATCTCAAAGGGACAAAGCTCAATGGGACAGTTAATGGACCAAATTGATTGCAAATTCCCATCTGTTGAAATCTGGTTTTACTAGATATGCTCTACAAAAACACAACCCTGTGATTGCACACTGCCATAGTTTTCCATCACCTACTCTCGAAAGCCAATAGGGTAGTGAAGGCTTAGAGCAGGGACAAAGTTTTCTATTTACAGCTCATATGCTAACCATCATAGCAGAAAGGCCCGGGTAAAAGTTCAAACACAGAGATTCAGTGGCTGTAGAATTGATTATTGAGAATATTTGAAGTGCATTCAGAGGAAGAAAGCTGCCATTCCATGTCCCTCAGTCTCCTTTCCATCTTGGGTGTCTTAGAACAATCCACTCCTCTTTTTCATAATTTATCTACAGAGTGGTAGTAAGTCTCTAAAAGTCTCTGATCATATTCTGAATGTTTATCCATGACCAAAAGAAGCATAAATCCTATCTGACAAACCTAATGTGCATTTGTAAATGTGAGATTTTATGCCCTGTTTCAGTAAAAGATTATTGACTGAAATATCAATTGAGTATCATAAGCAGAAAATCTTTCTTTGAGTTTTTCAAAGAAGGAAAAATGGAAAATATTCCCACATACCATAAAAGCAAATAAAAAATATAAAAACAGATTCCAATTAATTCAATGTAGAAAACTATATTATTCATGAATAACAAATGTTGGAACTTGCCTAGACAGAATATAAAGAATTGGATCCCATACTCTATTTTTTTTCCCTCGTGTCTTTTAAGATGAACACAGAACGATAAAGTAGGGTGAATGAAACATTAAAAGACAAGATTCTTTGAAACGTTGCCTGGCCTGCAAAACTCATGGGTTTTTGTGATTATTTACTAGGATAATGTGGATTAAAGCACTTAACACAATAAATCATTGAACATACATAAACCTTGCTATGGTTACTATAGACATTTGACCTTGTAACAAAATCCCTGGAGCTCTCAGGGTTTGTTGCAAGATTCTATTTCCAATGACCATTTTTCTCAACCTCCTTCCTGAATATCACTTTGCTTCTACATTTATCACATGTAAAACTTGTATTTTCTCAGCTTGGAAAACTCACTTCAAAGCAGGTAAGGAGTAACAGGATTGGAGTTCTCTCAACAACAGTGATTAATCTTCTTACCTTTTATCTTTTATCCCTCTTCTTAATATATCTATGAACTTCTGAGGTGCCAGAATATTGCCTAGTGTTGACATGGGAGTAGAAATTGAGAGGGGAGAGGGTGTAAGATAAATTTTGTCTTACAAAGACAAACTTTGGGTAATATTTGAATAGATAATTGTGAAGTAGGGATGTGGGGACTCTGACCCTGTCAGACCCTTCTGTCTCTTCTGCTTCTTGCTGCAGTTTGTATCTTCTGTCTTCTCAGCCAAGTGAACAGATTGTTCTTGTTTGCAACTTCCCATAACAATTAGAACAGTATTTCTTCCATTAAGGGTGTGAAAGCTAAGCCAGTCATAGAAGCTCAAGATGTATTCTTCTGTTTCAAGAACCTATGGAAAATGTTGTTTCTTTACCCATTTTGGCTTTCATAGCTCTTCTGAGTCTAAACTAGGTCTGACCACTTAATATCTGGACTGCACTATCTCTTGGACCCAAGAACCCCTCAATTCCCATTTTATTGCCATTACCACTGGATGCCTTTCTGCCACCACAGATATATTTTTTTTTTAAATTGCTGCATTCTGCATTCCTTATGATCTATTTATTTGCCTCCCCTTATTATTTTTTCCTCTACCCCTAGCACAAACTCAATCACCAGAACCTCTTCCCCAACTAGAACTCTCCTTTTCTCTGGACCTTATCTACTTACCCAGCTATTTACTCCCTCAGGATGTTAATCTCTCACCATACAGGACTCACTTCCTTGATTGAAATGATTTGTTAGACTGCCACTTCACACAGTACCATTAAGCTCTACTCTACCACCACTAGATCCTATTAACTCTGACATAGTCTTACCTGATCTCAAAAATAATGAAAACTCACCCAGAGAACTCATTTGTAGATAGCCCCTCTTGGTTGAGCTTTTCTGTTCCAACATCTCAGATATTAACTATTGATGTCTACCCATGACAGCCTTCTCTTGGTGGCAGAATCTGTTAAGGACTAGGTTTATGTCAGCCTTTTGTTTATTTGTTTGGCTCTCCTGCAAGGGTTTATTTCTCTCTGCCCATTGGGTGTTGTTTTCTGGACATAGCTTGAAACTAGGTGTTTGGACTACTTGTACCCTGGTGACTAGGAGCTTTTGGAGATAAAATTATAAATAGAGTGTATTTCCCTATTTTGGAGGAGAAGGAAAATCAAGGTGGGCATTTTTTCAAACACTTGAGGCCATAATACAAACTGAATGTTTTTTAAAAAGACTTTAGAGTTACTGTGTGTTTAGCAAAACTCAAACTCTCCCCCAACACTTCTGGAGGACTGAAAGAAAAATGGGCCAAGGGGAACAACACAAGGATCCCTGTTCATCAGGATAATCTCAGTACATTTAAGGTTCTGGTATTTGTTATTGTTGGGGCAGTAGTATGGTGTCATTTTCTACTTAGAAAGCTCTCTCTATTTCTTCCCAAGGGGGTTATTTCAAAGAAAATGTTCTAATCCAGTTAAAGAAAGCTATTAGTTCTTAGGTTGATAATCTTCTGAGACTGGTGGTATCTGTTTCTCATAGCTAAGGATATTTACCCTTCCCAAATGTATGTGTTTCTTCTAGCAGAGTGTTGTCTAATAAGTGTGTGCTATGTTTGGTATATAGGTTTAGAGTATCCCAGGATTTCTGAGTTAGTGAAACAAAGGGATTAACTTCACCTCATATTGCAGGTCTGCTTTGGCTTCTAAAAAGGACCAGGATTTGGTGTGAGGCTTACGGTGGCATTAAGTAACTAAATCAATTTGTGTCCCTTCACTTGCACCTGTGCAGATGTCCTATTTTAAAATCCTTTATTTTTTCATGAATTTTTTATTCCAAATATACAATAAGAAAACATCAGCTAAAAAATTCCTGCAAAAACATCCGAGGACTTTTCAAAGTAAGGACATCCAGTGTTTATTGGGTGTTCTTAAACAAAGAAATTATGAAATCAGTCTTTCTAGTGTCTCACTGTCTTGAATTTTCTAAACTTGTAGAGCAAAAATTAGGTAACACAAACATAAAAAAAAAATAGGTAACTCAAATTCCCCCACTCAATGCATACAGGAAAGGTAAGAGACAAGTATTATACATTTCATAAAAGTAAGACCTAGGAATTTGGGGGGATGGCTAGGAACTTTATTTAAAAAGGAAGAAATTTATGGCCATCAATTCCTTGGTAAGGAACAGGGGCGCTTTACCCCTAAATCCCTTTTTCTTCCAAAGTAAGTCTGTTGGGAGAGACACTTTTCCAATCTCTTAACCTAGCCCTATCAAAATATAAAGTAGCCAGTCACTGTACCCTTAATTTTCTTATGCCATAGGGAAGTAGGAAACATACAACTTCCGTGTGTGTGTGTGTGTGTGTGTGTGTGTGTGTGTGTAGAGATTTCTCAGGGAAACTTCTGTGGTTCTAGGTAGCAGGTCCTAGGTCTTTGCTTTAAATAAATGGTGCCTGGATCTCAATGACCCTGCATAGCCAGAGATAATCCAGAGGCTACCTCCAATACATTGCTATTGGGATAATAAAATGATGCAACTGCCTTGGAAACCAGTTTATAAGTTCTCCAGAAATTTAAACATAGTCTTACCTTATGACACAGAAATTCTGCTACTAAATATATACACAAAAATAATGACAACATATGGCTTACACAAATGTGTACAAGAATGTTCAGAGCAGCATTTTTCATAATAGCCCAAAACTGGAAACAATCCTTACATCTATCATTTGGTGAATGAATAAACAAAAAGTGATGTACCCATAAAATGAAATCTCATTTAACCATAAAAAGCTGAAGTGCTAACACATGCAACATCATGAATGATCCTTGAAAACATTATGCCAAATGAAAGAAGACAATGCAAAAGGCCACAGAGTTTATATTTATCAGAATCTGGGGGAAGAGAAGGGCATAGGATATGAATGCTAATGGTTATGGGGTTTTTTTATTGGCATGCTAAAAATGTCTTGGAATTAGGTAATGGTGATTATTCCACCACTTGACCTGGGTCACTACCTGGGATCCAACCCCATATGAAGCCTCACATGGAACCCTGCATTGGGCTCCCCTCTGCCGCTGTCTTCCCATCATGCTTGTTTTCTCTTTATTTATCTCAAATAAATAAATAAATAAATAAAATCTTTAAAAATATTCCCCTTATCTCTAAGAAACATTCTAGTATGACATCTTGGACACAATTCTGCAATTGTAAGGTTGGAAAATATATATTGTCCGGTATACAGATATTCTATATGTTGCTCTTTATCCTAGAAAAATGTTTGCACCTGCCAAAATAAGGCTTACAAAACATGTTCAATGGTAAGCCATTGGAAACCATTATATGAACAACAATAGGAGATGAAAAATATATTGGAGTATATATAATGGAAAATATTAAATATTATTAATTTTTATAATGTATGCACATATATAGATCTTCAAAAGATAAGGCTGAAGGAGAAAGGCCTAGGTACGAAAAAATATATAGAGTATTTTGAGCTTTTATGCAGATACACGAAACAACAGTCTATAGTATTTATGGATACAAACATTATAACACAGATAAAGAAAGATATATACCTAAATCATAACAGGAATTTGAGATGGGACAGAGGAAAACAACTGTGAAATGAAGTGACACTTTTGGAATCCAAAAATAATCCAGAGACAATAGGAGAAAGTAAAATCTTTTGCTAGTTGTGTTTTTTAAAATTTATTTGTATTTTATGTTTGAATGTTTTACGTGGAAAAAATCAGAGAGTCAAATTTTCTTCTATCATACTTACAATTCAATCATGCTCTGACTGTATGATACAAAATAGAAATTAAGTCCTCTGACATAATAATACTTAAAGTTAAAGGAAATTTCTCCTATATTTTGCTTTTATGCTGTGACAATGTGTTAATCATTAAGTGAGGTGTCCAATAAATTGAAAGAGAAAACAGCAGGAAACCACTCATGCTAGAACATAATCCTTTGATTAGAAGCATTCATTTCTAAAATTAATCCCATTTAACATCAACTGTTAGCCTCTTTATTTTCTTATTCTGTAGGTTATACTTTACATTCAGAAACAGTGGGGCTTTCCTCCTAGAAATTGGAAAGTGAATCAATGTATCCTTATGATTTTCTTAAAATCTATTTGATGGATGATGGATGTTAACTAGTCTAATTTTGGTGAACATTTTATTATATATGTAACAAAGTAACAAAATTGTGTTATATATATCATATTACATCATATATATTTTGTTATATAATGACAAAATATAATACATTATATTAAATCATAATGTTGTATACCTGAAAGTAATATAACACTATATGTCAATTATACCTCAATAAGAACTTTATTTATTTGGACTTTCATATTTTGGGAACATAATCCAAAGAGTTTACAGCACAAGGGAGAGAAAAAACAAATGAGTGACAGAACTATAGATTAAAGATCAAGTGTTTTTTGGTCTTCAGAAAATTCTTCTCCCCATGTTCTGAAAACTCTAAAGGGAACTCGACAGCCACGTCTGTTAAGTTTATTGGTCTATTTTGGCTGTCCTTCCCACTGTGGCAGCTTATATTCCATGTCTATTGTTAATAGAGTTTGCCCAACAGAATATTAGCCAATATAATGAAAACAGAAGCTTTAAATATGCAGAAACAATTTTTTGTTTCTAACCTATGTTTGACTAAGCTGCCATGGGGAAAAATATGCCCTACATAGATAACTGTGCTTTCTGCACAATTATTGCTGTGGTAGTAACTATACTTCAGTTACTGCATCTTTTAACATATTCCATGACAACTAATGATCCACATCAGAGTCCCAGTGATTGTCTAAAACAAGATATACTTAAGGCTGGATTATTTCACTGTATTATGGCAAAACATTGCAGCAGAACTCAACTCTAGATATAACCATTCAATTTTTATATCTACAGATAGTCCTTGACTTACAACAGTTTAAATATTTTTTTAACTTTACTAAGATGCAAAAGTGATATGAATTCAGCAAAAACCACACTTCAAATTTTGAATATTGAACTTTTCCTGGGCTAGCAAGATGGGATACCATACTCTCTCATGATGTTGGACAACAAGCTATAGCTTCCAGGCAGTCACACAATCACAATTGAAACACTTATACAACCATTCTGCATCCATTTAACATTCTGATTTTCACTTTTAATACATTTTTCAATATATTACATGAGATGTTTAATACTTTATTACAAAGTAAGCTTTGTGTTAGATAATTTTGCTCAAGAATAGGAATATAAGTTTCTGAACACGTTTAAGATAGCCTAGGCTAAGATATCATGTTAGGTAAGTTAGCTGTATGAAATGTATTTTCAATTTATGTTGGGTTTATGAGGAAGTAACCCTGTTATAAGTCAATGAAGATCTGTATTTTGATGGGCACTAACCCAGTTACTTGGCTGGGTCAATGTCTCCCATATCTCTTGCATTTCCTCTAAAAGAGAATTTAAATATAAATAGAATTTATATATAATTTAAATATAAATATATATATATAAATGTCACTGATAATTGACCCAAACATACATTTGTTTCTGGTTTATTTTAATTTTCTCATGCCAGGAAATTTATTTGCTTGATTTTCTTTCCCCCTCTTATATGAACATTAACCACACTTAGCTACTCTAAAATTCTATGTAATGTCAGTGGTGTCTTTTATAAATCCATGGGTTATGTCTTATGAGTCCTGACAATGATGGGGCGGAGCTGTCTGTTCATTATTTACTATTCTATGAGAATGCTACTGAATATAGAAAGGTCTACTTCAGTATTTATGACAAAAATAAATCATACCCAAGACTGTACAGATCTTTGGTCAAGTTTCCATTTCATTAATACCATGTTTATGGCTGAGATAGAGACAGCTGAGGTTAAGACCTTATTTAGTGTCTGTTTTAAGGCTTCAAGTTTCATTTTGCTTTGATAAAAGCCCAGCTGCAACACTGTTGGATGCATATAGGATGCACTAGTATTCTTGAAAAGTTTTCAGTGGTCCTATTCACATTTGTTACTATGCCTAAAGATGTAAGATATTGTTAATAATTTAGTGGAAGACTGCCTGGAAGCTCCTGTGAAAAAGTTGATTTGAAGTCTGAGAAGCTTTTATTGACATGTGGGAACAGCCATGTGTGATATCTCACCTCTATCAATTGCTAGTCTTATTATTTAATTGACCAAATCCATGATTACACTTACTTGATCAAATCTTTATACCTACTGAATTAAAAAAACACAAATCCAGCCAATGCTTTGTTTCTAGGAACTGGGTTCTCTTGTTTGTTCCTTGCAAACTCAACTTCCAAGCATTCTTTTTCAGGAAAAGCTTATACAGCCATGCTAAATTGAGCCTGGATTTCAATAATTAAATAATATATACCCTCACTTTGAATTATTCTCTATAGTATAGGCTGGCTGCCTTGAACTTGCAAATTTCCAGAACCAAGAGATCTAGGAATTTTTCATCTTGGAAACTCCTATTCCTCAGAGTAGTACTCATCTAGCTTCCTTAATCAGATTTTCTCCTACAAAGTCCAAGGCTTAACCAATTTCACAGCTTTTACTTTCTCTAAGTGAGACACCTCTTCTTCATATTAGGAAATCTGGCTTTAAAAAATTCATAGATTTACAGTTGGTGTACACTTGCTTTCCAAATCAGGGTATGATTTCATCCTATCATGCCCACCTTCCTGAAGTCTCTAAACTTCTATCAACAGCATTAAATCAAACCTCATACCTTGATTGTTGTCATTGCACACTCTTTTGTGGTCTTTTGCACTTATCTGTATGTCATTCAGCACCCTGTGAATACAGCTATCATTAATTTTTCTCTTTTTAAGACTACACATCTCTAATTCTAGCATATTTCTTCCAATGTCATTTAGAGAGGTAATCTGTTAGGAAATATGAGGTACATCTATTCTGGATATGGCAACACATCAGTTATGCAAGTAAATCTTGCCTGCCTCCTCCACTTTCAGTAGAGTAATTCCATACAGGGAAATGTTTCTCAAATACTTTTGTGTGCCAAGTACCTAGTTGATAGTCTTGTGAAGCCAATTCTATGGCTTCCTTCTCATAATTTTGTTAAAATTACAAAATAAGCCAATATAACTGAAATAGGATTATCAAAATATTTGAAACTCTTATACAATATTATATGTTTTTGTATTGACCTAATTTTATATATATATATATATATATATACACACACACACACACCCCTACACACATATATACATATATATAAATTCTAGCTCAAAAAACAACAAAACTGTCAAAAACACAAACAAAACTGCTCTATTTTTAAAAAGTGATAAACACAAAAGATAGTTCGAAATGTTTACAACTCTAGAGGTGCCTGGATGGCTCAGTAGGTTTAGCGTCTGCTGTTGGCTGAGGTTCTGATCACAGGGTCCTGGGATCAAGCCCTGAATCTGGCTCCCTGCTCAGCAGAGAACCTGCTTCTCCTTTTCCCTTTGCCTGCCACTCCCCTTGCTTGTGCTCTGTCTGTGTGTCAAATAAATAAATGAATCTTTTAAAAAAATATTTACAACTCCATTTTGATACAAAATATCATTTTTGATTTGTTTGATTTGATTTGATACAAAAATATCTGTTAATTCCTTTAATAAAAAATCATAATATTACTAATATGAATGATATGTTAACTATATCATGATAGCAAACAACAGTACATATCAACCAGAACTTAATGAAGATGAAAATGTGAAATTTTCCTACTCAAGTTTATGAATCCCTAAACTTTATTTTTCATTTTTTAAAAGATTTTATTTATTTATTTGACAGAGACAGAGAGCAAGAGAGCAAGCACAAGCAGGGAGAACAGCAAGGAAGAGGCAGAAGCAGGCTCCCTGCTGAGCAAGGAACCCAAAGTGGAACTCGATCCCGGGATCCTGGGATCATGACCTGAGCTGAAGGCAGACACTTAACTGACTGAGCCACCCAGGCATCCCTAAACTTTATTTTTATATGCTTTGGTATTCATGTACTTCTGGTAAGAAGCTTTGACTTAAGGGTTATTCTTCCTCAGTCCCAACTTCTACCCCAAGCTGTGATTCTACCAATGATATCGCTGCTTATCTATTCAGATGTTTTCTTAGAATTTATTCAGTTTCTGGATCTCAACTTTCAAAAACATAATTGAGTTACCTTTAAAGTTACTACAGTGTTACTGGAATAATTTACACTCCTCTTCCCAGTATTTTTCTTACATAATCCCAAATTTTATATAATCATTTGATATAGGTGCCCCAGTCTTCAAAATACAGTTCTGCAAATAATTTTCCTATGAGCTTTCAATCAGTAGCTTTGAGATGATGCTTCTTAATAGCTTCCTGGATCCTAGCTCCTACTGGGGAATTATTCCAACTTCTTGGCATGAAACATTTGGATACTTAATTTTTATTACCTCTTTTTAGAAAACTGTATTTTTTTCTGACTTGATAATCACTAACACATCATCAATACACCTTTTTCTGACCTCTCTCCAAAAAATTAGATCTGGGTATATCTTACATAAGTTTTTACACCTTTTCCATAAGTCTTGGGTAAGCCACCTTAATCACAGCATTATTGACATTTTTGGCCAGGTAATTATCTATTATGATGAGCTATCTTAAGCATTGTAGGATGTTTAGCATCATCCCTGATCTTTACCCACCAGAGAAAGGGAGGCTCCCACATGTGACAGTTGAAAATACCTCTGGACCTTACTAACTCTCCACAGGGGAACAAAATCATGTTCAGTGGAGAACCACAGGTCTAAGGTGACTTGTGTAATCTTGAGTTTTGATTGGAAAAATCCCTCTATGATATTATTCATTAGTATATATTTAGCTTGTTCTCTGATGTTTTCAGAGTTATTTTTTTTTTAAATCATCCTTTTTTCATTTAGAGAAATTTGCCTTTCTGCTTATTGATGTCATTGCGTGGTTTCTTGGCTAGCATCAGGATAAAAGCATCTGGTATTCAAGCTTTCTTTAGATTTTTGGCTCAGGAGTTATGATTGTTTAATTTAGCTTTTTCCTTATCTCTATTCCAATGATTTATATCACTGTGGTAGGACCTTTATGATAATTTTATTTATTCAGGAATTGGGTGTTCTGGAGAAGATAGAGGAATAGGAAGACCCTAACTCACTTCATCCCTTGGATATAACTATAGATAGCACTCACATCAGTGTAAATAATCTGGAAAATGACTGAAAGTCTTGCAGAGAAAACTCCACATTTATTGTGGAAAAGAAGCCACATGATGAGACTAGAAAGAGCAGAGACACAGTGGGAAGCTAAACCCCAGGGTCTGTCTGCCAGAAGGAGGGGGCCACATGCATGGAGAAGAGAGAGAAACAGACTCTCACACTTGGGAGCTCAACTGGAGAAGATGAATACCTATACATTTTGCTTTGAAAACCATAAGGGCTGAATTTTGTGAGTTCTTAAAACACTGAGATTGAAAACCTGTTGGACTGGCTTTGGGAGAGCTGTGAAAGGAGGATTAGGAAACTGAGTCCTTGACCTTAAAGAGAGAGTGCACGTGTATGCACGCAAGCACACACACACACAAAACAGGTTGTAGAAAAACAAGTTAAAAGCAGCAGTTTGAAAAACATATGAAGCATACAGGATGGAAAGCTATTCAAAATCTGCAGAGTTCACTGAGGGACTTTTCCAGGAACAAAGAAGTTGGAAGGTGCCATTTCCCTACCCTCTTTCCCAGCATAAACACATGGCTGCCTGCTGGAACCAGAAAAGTAGTGGCATTCATTACCTTACTTGTGTACATTTTTTCTCACCCTCTCTAGCTGGCCTGTCTCAGCCCCAGCACTGTGGGTCCCCTCCTTTAGAAAACCAGTGCAAACTTTGCCAATATCACATCTCCTGAGTGTACACTCTGCAGGGTCTCAGATGTGGTGGCAGCGGCCTCCAACCTCCTCATGCAAAGAAGGTATGTACCTTGTTAAAATTCTGTCCCCACCAGCACAAGCTTTGTGGAGTGGCCCAGTTGGCATGGTGGCTGAACATCCCTTGTGGAGGAGGACTTTAACCATCTCATTAAAAGTGTGTACCCCACTCACTACTTTTAAGAGCAAGAAATGGGGCTAACTTTCATGACACACAGAAACAGGCATTGAGAGCTAGACAAAAATAAGGAGACAGAGCAATATGTCTCAAATTAAAGAAGAGGGCAAAATCACTAGAGACCAAAGTGAAATGGGTGTAATATGCCTGATTGAGAATTTAAAGAAATTATCATAAAAATGCTAACTGGACTTCAGAAAAAAGTGGAGGAAATCAGTGTGACCCTTAGCAAGGGGATAGAAAGAACCAATCAGAGATAAAGAACACAATAACTGAAATTAAAAATACATTAGATGGAATAAATAGCTGGCTAGGAAAAGGAGAAGAACAAATTAGTGACCTGGAGGACAGAGTAATAGAAAGTAATCAAGCTGAACAGGTGAGAAAAAAATGTGTATATATACACACACAAAATGAGAATTGACTTAGGAAACTCAGTGACTCAATCAAGCATATAAACTTTTGTGTTGAAGGAATTCCAGAAGAAGAAACAGAAGAGGGGGAAGAAAATTTATTTAAAAAAAATAATAGCTGAAATGTGTCTGAATTTTGTGGGGGAAACAGAAATTCTGATCCAGAAGACACAGACACTCATCAACAAAATTAACCCAAAAATGTCTTCACCAAGACACATAGTAATTAAAATGGTCAAAATCAGTGATAAAGAAGTAATTTTAAAAGCAGGAAGAAATAAGAAGACAGTTACATACAAGGAAAATCTCAGAAGAGTAGGGGCAGATTTTAAGCAGAAATTGTGCAGGCCAGAAAACAATGACATATTCAAAGTGCTGGATAGAAGAAATCTGCAGCCAAGAATACTCTATCCACCATGACTATCATTCAGAACATAAGGAGAAATAAAAAGTTTCCCAGAGAAACAAAAGTTAAAGGAGTTTGTGGCCACTAAGCTAGTCCTTCAAGAAATGATAAAGGGGACTCTGAGTGAAAAGGAAAGTCCATAAGTAAGAGTAAGAAAAATAGGAAGTACAAAGGTAATAAAACTAACTATATCTGTAAAAATAAGTCCAGGTACTCACAAAATAACAGTATGTAAAATATGACAAACTGTACTTAAAACACACAGAAAAGAAGAGTAAAGAATGGGTTCAAACTTAGGCAATCATCGACTTAATACAGACTACTGTAGGCAGAAGATGTTATTCAAATCTAATGGTAACCACAAATTAAAAAGTAGTAATAGATATGAAAAATAAAGAGAAAAGAATCCAAGTATATCACTAAAGAAATACAACTTATGGTGAGAGAACAGCGGAAGGGAAGAAAGGAACAGAGAAATTTTAAAAAAAGACTATAAATGCATAACTATCAATAATTACTTTGAAAGTAAATGGACTAAATGCTCTAATCAAAAGACAAGGGGTGAGAGAATGGATAGAAATAAAAACAAAAACAAACAAAACACCAAGATCTATCTATATGCTGCTTACAAGAGAATCATTTTAGATCTAAAGACATCTGCAGATTGAAACTGAGGGGATGGAGAAATATTTATCATGTGAATAATATGATAAATACCTTCTTTTCCTTTTTGTATTTATTTCTTTTCAGTGTAACAGAATTCATTGTTTATGCACCACACCCAGTGCTCCATGCAATGCATGCCCTCCTTAATGCCCACCACCTGGATCCCCCAACCTCCCATCCCCCCGCCCCTTCAAAACCCTCAGATTGTTTTTCAGAGTCCATAGTCTCTCATGGTTCATCTCCCTCTCCAATTTCCCTCAACTCCCTTCTCCTCTCCATCTCCCAAGGCCTCCATGTTATTTGTTATGCTCTACAAATAAGTGAAACCATATGATAATTGACTCTCTCTGCTTGACTTATTTCACTCAGCGGTCCCAACCATGTTGGTACAAAAGTTGGGTATTCATCCTTTCTAATGGAGGCATAATACTCCATAGTGTATATGGACCACATCTTCCTTATCCAGTCATCCGTTGAAGGGCATCTTGGTTCTTTCCACATTTGGTGACCGTGGCCATTGCTGCTATAAACATTGGGGTACAGATGGCCCTTCTTTTCACTACATCTGTATCTTTGGAGTAAATACCCAGTAGTGCAATTGTAGGGTCATAGGGAAGCTATATTTTTAACTTCTTGAGGAATCTCCACACTGTTCTCCAGAGTGGCTGCACCAACTTGCATTCCCACCAACAGTGTAAGAGGGTTCCCCTTTCTCCACATCCTTTCCAACACACGTTGTTTCCTGTCTTGCTAATTTTGGCCATTCTAACTGGTGTAAGGTTGTATCTCAATGTGGTTTTTATTTGAATTTCCTTGAATGGCTAGTTACTTTTAATGCCATTCTGATCAAAATTCCACTGGTATTTTTCAAAGAGTTGGAGCAAATAATCCTAAAATTCGTATGGAATCAGAAGAGACCTCAAATTGCTAAGGATATGTTCTTTTCTTTCAAAAGGAAGGCAGGGTAGCCATACTGATATCAGACCAAATCAAGTTTAAAATGCACACTATAACAAGAGACAAAGAAGGGTACTGTGTAATCATTAAGGGAATAATCCAACAAGAAGACATAAAAATTCTAAACATTTATGTACACAATATGGGAGAACCCAAATATGTAAAATAATTAATAACAAATATAAAGGAAATATAAAGGAAATGATGAATAATAGATATAAAGGAAATAACAAATATAAAGGAAAAATAATTAATAACAAATATAAAGGAAACAAAAGTAAAGGAAATAACAAATGTAAAGGAAATGAAATTAATAATAAATATAAAGGAAATAACAAATACAATAGTAATGGGGGATATTATAACCCCACTTACATCAATGGACAGATCATCTAAAGAGAAAATCAACAAGGTAACAGTGGCTTTGAATGAGACACTGGATCAGATGTATTTAAAAGATATACTCAGAACATTCCACCCTAGAACATCAGAATACATATTCTTTTCAAATATACATGGAACATTTGCAAGAATAGATCATGTATTCGGTCACAAATCAATATGAACAATTTCAAAAAAACAAAATTTATAACATGCTTCTTTTCTGACCACAATACTTTTAAATGGAAATCAACTACAAAAAAATCTAGAAAAAGCACAAATACATAGATATTAATAATATGCTACTAAATACTGACTAGATCAACCAAGAAATCAAAAAGGAAATTAAAAAATACATGAAGACAAATGAAAATGAAAATAGAATTATCCAAAATATTTGCAATGCACCAAAAGTGGTTCAAAGAGGGAAGTTGACAGAAATACAGGTAGTTCCCAGAGGGTAGGTGAATGTGTGTGAAAGTGGAAAAGGTGAAGGGGATTAATGGTGTACTTCTCTTGATAAGAACTGAGAAATATATGGAAGGGTTGAATCATTATATTGTGCATCTGAAATGAATGTAGCCCTGTATGTCAGCTACAGTGTAATTAAAAAAAAAAAAAAAAGAAAAAAAACAAAGAATGACATTTCTGAGGATGAAGTGAAAATCCCTATCTCTAATATTCATAAGAATGAATAGCACTTTGTGGAAAATAAAGTTATAGATGGAATACAAAGAAAGCCTACTATTTAATTTCCAGAATTTTCTCTTGGTTTAGCTAAAGGTCAGGATTTACAACTGCGCGTCAAAAATCCTCTAATGGCCAGTATATCTACCTGAGAAACATAATGGAGATAGTAAAATTATTTTACACACCAATGTTTATGAATCTTGTAGGGAGAAAATGTTCTAAAGTGGTTATCAAAAGGACCTAGATAAAAATGTCAATATCAAAGATGCACCTGTCCAACTTGATGAAGTCCAAAGCCCAAAGTCATCTGCCCAATGGAAAAAGTATATATAATAATAATAAAAATAACAAATTAAAAAAAACACATTATGTGTTATTTTGTTTTCCCAAATTCCATTCACAAAGTCATTTTTTCCAAAGTTTAAAGCCATTATGCCAAATATTATTGTTTTAGAATTCCAATGATTAGTAGTTTGATAGTAGGCAACCAGTAAGACGGTCTCCAGTGATTCCCATATCCTGATATATATGCCTTTGTGTGATTCCTTCCTTTTCAGTGTGGGTTGAGTTTAGTGCCTCCATTCTAATGAATTGAGTACTTCAAAAGTGATAGGATACATTTCTGAGATAAGGTTGCAAAGGGACTGTGGGGTGCACTCACTCTCTCATATGTTTTCTCCTTTAGAACCCCTGCTCTATAAGGGAAGGAAGCTACCATTTTGCAAAAAGGCTTATGAAGAAGTCCATATGCCAGGAAACTGCTATCTCTAGCCAGCTCAGAGTGAGGACTGAGACCTGCCAGTATTCACAAATAGAAGCTTGCAAGTGAATCCTCTCCAAGTGGAGCCAAGATGTGATGGCAGTCCTGATCAATGCCTTTTTTGAGACACCCTGAGCCAGAGGCACCCAGGTAAGCCACCCCCAGATTCCTGACCCACAAAAACTATTAACCAATAATTTTTGGTTTGGGAGCTATTTTTTACATATAAATATATAAAACTGGTATGTTTGGGGGCTATTTCTTATGTGGAAATATATAAATATATATTATATAGAATGCATATAATTATCATTATTCTCTCTATATATCTATTTATCTCTACATAAATGTGTGTAATTATTATTATTCTCTATTTCTCTCTAGTTTATTATTCTCTATTTGTTTTAATTATTATTATTCTCTATTTAAATTTTAAGTTTCCACTTAAAAATATTTTTCTCAGGGTGCCTTCGTGGCTCAGTGGGTTGAGCCTCTGCCTTCAGCTCAGGTCATGATCCTAGGGTCCTGGGACCGAGCCCTGAATCAGGCTTTCTGCTCAGCAGGAAGCCTGCTTCCTCCTCCCCTGCTGCCTGCTTCTCTACCTACTTGTGATCTCTCTCTTTCTCAATCTGTGTCAAATAAATTTAAAAAAAAAAACTTTAAAAAATATTTTTTCAACTAAAGTTTTGCAACAATTCAGAAATGAGATGGAAGAGGACAGAAATTAATACATAATTTTCATCTTTTTAACTGATAGGGCTATGGAGTAAAAAGGCCTGGTGAGCTTCAAGTGTCCCATCTAAAATCTGGGACAACCCAAGTGATAAGAATTATGAGGCTAGGTAGCAGACACAGTTATCCAGGTCTGCCTTCTATTCTTTGATATGGAAAGTTCCTAAATCCCACATTTAGAGCTCTTGATATATTAAATGGACAGTTTTCAGTAATAAAATACAAAACAATAGGTGTTCCATCCACCAAATAATACATTTTACCTTGAAGGGGAAAGCAGAGAAGAGGGCAACTGGACAAAAAATATTTGGAAAATCTGTTATCAAGAAAGCCAGAGTAGTAGAACAGTGGTAAAAAAATTAATTCTTGAAAAAAATTACTGGGTGTATTCAATTTATTTGCTTTCAGAATATGTCACAGAGTTAAAAAAATATTTTGGGGATAAATCATTAATTCAATAAAATGACTGAATAACTGTTATGTACCTGGCACCATTTATGGGAAATGATGAAGAATACAAAATGGTTTCTGTTTTCAGCTCACGCTTTTCCTTAGAAGACATAATGGGTACACATATAGAAAAATTCAGCACTGATTGGTTATCTTTGCTAATTATGTGATGTTATTAGGTGCTCAGGGGTATTGGAAAATACTGTTTGGCTTCTTTTCTTTTCCAGGATCATTGTCCTGGCTGTCTCAGAGTCATCTCTGTTATTCTAAGCACTTCATTTTGTATCATTTTTATCAAGACACTTGTATCAGACTTTCCAGATAAAGCAAAGGCTTTACCTTATTTGAAATCTTTATCCAGTTTTTTACTCTTGCTGACCCACTTTCCTAAAATATCCCTTACATTTTTGCCTAAATAATATTATCTATCAATCAATCATCTACATATGCTTAATGTTTTCATATAATTTAAATATATAATTTTTCATTGGTATTTGTGAAGAGGGCCTGGCAAGGCATATGTTGTTACTCCCATTTTTCAGAATCCATTTGATTGAATGTGATTAATTTTAAAAGGCTCACATATTTATAAACAGCAGAGTCTGGAGAGGAACATAGAATTTTCATTCCTATTCCTTAACTCTTTTTCATTAGCATCATAAATCTCTAAATGTATTTTTTTTCTTTTCAGCGTAACAGTATTCATTGTTTTTGCACAACACCCAATGCTTCATGCAATATGTGCCCTCCTTAATACCCAACACTTGGCTCCCCTAACCTCCCACCCCCCAACCCTTCAAAACCCTCAGGTTGTTTTTCAGAGTCCATAGGCTCTCATGGTACATCTCCCCTTCCAATTTTCCTCAACTCCCTTCTCCTCTCCATCTCCCAAGGCCTCCATGTTATTTGTTATGCTCCACAAATAAGTGAAACCATATGATAATTGACTCTCTCTGCTTGACTTATTTCACTCAGCAGTCCCGTCCATGTTGATACAAAAGTTGGGTATTCATACTTTCTAATGGAGGTGTAATACTCCATAGTGTGTCTCCATATGGACCACATCCTCCTCATCCATTCGTCCGTTGAAGGGCATTGTGGTTCTTTCCACAGTATGGCGACCGTGGCCATTGCTGCTATAAACATTGGGGTACAGATGGCCCTTCTTTTCACTACATCTGTATCTATGGGGTAAATACCCAGTACTGCAATTGCAGGGTCATAGGGAAGCTCTATTTTTAATTTCTTGAGGAATCTACATACTGTTCTCCAAAGTGGCTGCACCAACTTCCATTCCCAACAACAGTGTAAGAGGGTTCCCCTTTTCACACATCCTCTCCAACACACGTTGTTTCCTGTTAATTTGGCCATTCTAACTGGTGTAAGGAGGTATCTCAATGTGGTTTTTTTTTTTTTTTTTTTTTTAATTCTGAGTATTTTTATTGGATTATTTTGTGATTTATTCAATTCAATTTCCTGTTTACTCATACTGAGAACCCCTACTATGTTACCTAAACTCTTATTTTAATTTAAATTCCTTATCTCTCAAACTTCCATCATTTGTCATTGTATTTTTTTTTTTAATTTCTTTTCAGCGTAACAGAGTTCATAGTTTTACACCACACCCAGTGCTCCATGCAATGCGTGCCCTCCACAATACCCACCACC
>PISX010009094.1:0-77810 GCA_004024625.1 Mellivora capensis
TCGTTGCGAATGGCAAGATTTCATTTCTTTTGATGGCTGCATAGTATAATTTCTTACCTATAAATGGTGTTTACTAATTTGCAAGCGCTGTTCACATTAACGGTTTTGTTTGAAATCACTATCACATGGTAGGTAGCTTTATTAGTTCTATTCTGGAGATGAGAATATTGAAGTTGCAAGCAGTCTCTTTAGCCCAAGGAGGCACATAACTGTTTCCTACTAAGTGTGAGATATTTTTAGCTTAAGGGCACTGTGGAATCTTGCTCCTGAAAGTAAATTTGGGTATTTCACAATGATTTAAAGTTCTAATGATTTTGTTGAGGTAAGTAGAAGGATAGTTACTAAATATGACTCAAGCCAATAAACAAAGCAGAAAAAAAAAAAAACACTTAAGCACCTAAGGCTTTTCAAAAGGCAGGAGGCAAGATTTTGTTCCAGCATTTTCTAAACTGTGCCTCAGGAACATTAGCGTCCCAAGTTATATGAACAGGAGTCTTAGCGAAAAGAATGATTTTGAGGTGGAATATGTTTTGAAACCACTACTTACTATATCTTTTCATTAAAGGTTAATAAATTAAAAGCCCTGAGCATATCTGCAGTAAAGAAATCCATTCAATTTTGTCAGTACTTCCCAAACTTACCAAACTGTGGTATTCATGTGTTCCAGCACAAAGGCTAAGCATATTGATTTAGCCAGATAAAAAGTAGAAACTAGCCTTGCATTTACAATAGAACAGAAAGTAGTAGCCATTATATTTTGTTATGGCAGTCCTAGAAAACCAACAGAATTCAGATCTCTAGATCACACTGATTTCCAATCATCAGATGGGGTACAACCTCTTTGAATTAAGTATATTGGGGGATTTTTCTCCAGCACAGTTGTGATAAAGGTTTTCAAGACCACCCCTACGTTTGATGATTAACTAGAAAAACTTACAGGATTCAGCATATGATCTTACTCACAGCTAACATCTATTATCATAAAACATATGAAGTAAAATTAGGAAAGGGGAAGATGTATGGATGAAGTCCAGGGAAAACTAGGAATAAGCTTCCAAGAGTCCTTTCCCAGTGGAATTACACAGGATGCACTTACTTCCCCCAACAATGAGTTATGACAACATCTGTGGAATGTTGTCTACCAGGGGAGCTCATTATAGACTCAGTGCCCAGAGTTTTTATTGGAGACTGATCATGTAGAGTCTTCTCTGCCTAGCATGAACCAAAATTCCAAACTCCCAGAAGGACAGAAGGTGTTCAGCATAAAGTACATTGCTTGTGCAAACAGTTTTAGGTATAGAGAAGCCCACTGAGTTCTAGGAATGGTGTGGTAGCCAAAGGACATTGGTCAAAGGCCAATTTTGCAAACAGGTCTTTAGAAGAAGGGTAGGCTGAGGCTTGCTGTATTAATGATTAAAACAACTGAAATGCTGGATAAACTATAAAAACACCTTTTAAAGTATAGTCTGAAACTATAAGGAGGAATTTACAGATACCCAAAATCAAGTGAAAGTAGTAACCTGAAAGGTAAGGAAGGGACAAAAAACAGCTTTTGTGCTTAATGTTTCTTCTGGACCTAGAGAATGAGCACCTTCACTATGACAAATCTACACAGTGCAGGGAACAAGAGATAAAATCCAGGAGCCACTCCAGATGGATTGCCTAGTAGAATATTGCTACAAAAAGGTAGCACCTAAAAAGACTACATCTACTCTTTTAAAGATAAATGGGGAAAAAACCTGCTGACCGTAAGGAACTTCCAGAAAATTTGCTGGTCTCTACTTCAACATTGGATGGAAAAGGAAAAAAAAATCCTCTTGGAATTATAAAATACAAGCACAACTCAAGCATGTTTGTGGTCCAAATTAAAGCTATCTATGCGATATACAAAATCTCAAGTATATAGTTGTATTTAGAGTTGGTACAGGTTGATAGTGCTGCCAGGCAAGCTGCTAAAATATACATAAATTATCCCTAGAGAAACATAGCTTCAGTCTAATCTTTAAAGTTAAATATCCCCACATAATTTCCAAGGAAAATGAGCAACTTCCAGTCAAATATCACAAAAGGCACAACAGAAACAAAGTGTTATGTGAATGTCAGAGGATGCAGTAGCTGAATCAGATCCACCACCAGTTTAGACATTGGAATTATCAGACAGAATATAAATTTCAAAGCCAAAGGAATAAAGGAAAAGTCTGAAATATGAATAAGATATAAAAGACTTAGAATATGATGGAGACTAACTGAGAAATAGCCAACTAGAACGCTTAGAAATGAAAACCATGGAAACTGAAATTAAAACCTTAACAGAAAATTAGACCCTGGAAAATGGAAACTTAATGAATGGGAAGATAGATACAAGGAAACTATCCAAAATGCACACTGAGAAACAAATGTTTGGAAGATGTGAATCAAGCATTAAGAGAAATGATACAGAAAGCAAGAAGTTAAGTAAACACTTAAATTAGGATTCCAGAAAGAAAGGTGATTCCAAAAAGAATTCCAGAAAGAGAATGGGACAAATGTGATACTTTAAAAAAAATGGGTTGGAATTTTCCAGAATTATTTAAAGTCATCAAATTTCAGATCCAGGAATTGCAACAAGTCTCAAGCAGGATAACTTTCACAAAGCAAAATGGATGATTAAAAAAAAAAGAAAGAAAGAAAAGAAAAGAAAAGAAAGATCTTTTAAAAGCAACTAAATTATGAAAATGAGGAATTTAACAAAAATTGTGGGCTGCAGTAAAAGCAGTACTTACAGGAAAATTCACAGCACTGAATACATATACTAGAAAAGAAGGCATTTCCAATAATCAATAGTGAAGTAAAATAAATTTTTCTAAACTATCAATGATGTTACCATGCTAGAAGACCAATTTATATTGACTGTTCTCTATAGAAAATAATATTGCAAAATCATTATCATATGAATAACTGATCAAAAAATATATTCCGGGACACCCAGGTGGCTCAGTCAGTTAAGTGTCCAACTCTTAGTTTCAGTTCAGGTCATGATCTCAGGGTTATGGGATTCATCCCCACATTGGGCACCACACTAAGTGGGGAGTCTGAGATTCTCTTTCTCTTCCTCTCCCTCTGCCCCTCCACACCCACCTCTCTCTCAAAAATTAAATAAGAGGCTCCTGGGTGGCTCAGTTCAGTTAAGTGTCTGATTCTTGATTTGGCCCAGGTCATGATCTCAGGGGTGTGAAACAAAGCCCCATGCCAGGCTCCACACTGAGCATGGAGCCTGCTTAAAATTGTCTCTCTCCCTCTCCCTCTGCCCCACCCCCACTTACACATGTGCATATGTGTACTCTCTCTCAATAAATAAGTGAATAAATTCTAAATGCAGGAGAAATTATTATAGAGATGAATCAGACAGCTGAATACAAATATTATCATGATATAAATACACTATCTACCAGATTCTTAAGTTTATAATTTTTGTGATTTCTAAATAAATACTGAATTGCCAACTTAATTTGGCACTCATAATTTTGTATTATTTTTCTTAAAAAGAGCCTCTCCCCCTCAAATTGTATGAGCTTCAGGTTTTTCAACGTTTGAACCCACCCTTAATTAACACAAGCATTCTTCTATAGAAATTACACACACTTAATCCTAACACCAGTGGTCATATTAATGTGCAGCCACCAGGAGATAAGGCTGGCAAGCTGTGTCTTGAAGAACTTATAGATAAAATAAATGTCTTGGTGAATTTACTGTAGTCTAGCATCTGACTTGCAATCCTTCAGGCTCAGACCTGATTTTGTTGTCATGAACAGACCCATCTCACATTAGCTGGTCTCATGAGACCGATGTATATGGCAATTAATTTATTTCAGGGTGCAATTACTGTCATAGGCATACTTGAAGTATATCTGTTTCATATTTTTTTTCTGTAGAACACTGCATGGGAAGCTAATATATTAATTTATAATGAGAGATTTCTGAGGGAAGGGCTAGAAATACTTAAAATTGCAGAAAGGGCATATTCTTTCCCTAAAGGCAGACTTGAATGGAACACTAAATTCCCATCAGAAATTCACATGATAAGCATGAAATCAAACCAGAGAGCTAGAAAAACTGAATATTTAATGATAACAAACTAAAATTCTCTTCTGAATGTTTGTCACTGGGATTTGCATATTCAAAGACCACTTGGTTGCAAACTCCTATGCCCCTTTCTACTTCAAGGGTGGCCTGTTAGTAGGGTTGAAACAACCCAATGTCTTATTGTTGAGGGTACCTCTTCCATCAGTAGTGCTCAGATATGACTTTCCTTTTCTAAAAGCTTCCACAGAGACCCTTTTCAATTGATAAATACTGTTAACCAAGTAAGATGACGACACATCTACGGTCAAATCTATTACACATTTTAATGTTCACTCTCAGAGAAACATGGTTTGCTAGGACTGCCTCTCTAGGAAATGTTACTTACTGCATTACTTATTATCAAGAACTCCAGAAATTGCTTACTGTATGACAAAAAGGTCATGATCAAGAACATTCTGGTTTACCTCCTCATTACACTATTATATAGTTAGTAAGAATTAACATGGTAGAAACTATATTGCCAAACAGAATGGTTATATTAAACGTTAAGTGAAAAAAGGCACAATGTATAGATCTAATGAAAACAATTAGCAAACTTTAGAATTAGAATTGCATATGGACAAGAAATTAAAACAAAGTATTTAGAGTTCTACTAACATGGTTATAATGTATAATGTATCTTGCTACTTATGCATTCCAAACCATTTTCTAAAATCTCCACTTTCTTCTAATACTTCTTTCTTTAGTAAAAACAGTGCTTATCTAAATTTCAAAGGTAGAAAACATAATGGAGCTTCAAACTGTTCCAAATATTTGGAATCAAGGTCTTCATCAGTGTCCATTCTTTTGGTCATTTGTTTATTTAATATTTTCAGTGAAGACCTACTATGGATCCAGTCTCATTTCAGACTTTTATCTTGCAGATAAAGAATGGACATCTATTAAAGCAGAAAAGGGCAGATTTGTTTAGTCCCAGAGGCAACTGATTGGAACAGACATAAAATTGCCAGAGGTAGGGAAAAAAGATAAAGGACTTTGAAATGTGGCCGTCAAGTGGTTAAGTTCATTACTGCATCTGAAGATGTTCCAAGAACTTTGATCTATGTCAACGAAAAAACCCAAGGCCCAAGAGACAAAAATTTAAAAAAAAAAAAAAAAAAAAAAAAAATCCAACAATATAATTCCTCCAAAATTTGAAAGACTGTTGGTCTCATGACAAAAAACTCGACTAACAAAATGGTTGCTTTTTTTTTTTAGTTTTTTTTTTTAAATTTCATTTCTTTTCAGCGTAACAGAATTCATAGTTTTACACCACACCCAGCGCTCCATGCCATGCATGCCCTCCATAATACCCACCATTTGCTTTTTAAAAAATAAACTGTGGGGGCGCCTGAGTGGCTCAGTGGGTTAAGCCTCTGCCTTCAGCTCAGGTCATGATCTCAGGGTCCTGGGATGGAGTCAGGCATCGGGCTCTCTGCTCAGCAGGGAGCCTGCTTCCCCCCCCACCCCTCTCTGCCTGCCTCTCTGCCTACTTGTGATCTCTGTCTGTCAAACAAATTAAAAATAAAAAATAATAAATAAATAAATAAACCCAGGTGCCCTTAGAATCTGTTTTATATAAGCCTATAGCCACCATCATCTTCTTCCAGGATTACTGCACCAGTCTCCTGCCTAGAGACCCTGCCTCTGGTTTTATACTCAGTTGTTCTTCACCTAGCTATCAGAACAAGTTTCCTGCAACTACTGGTGGTTTCCTATGCCCTTAAGATAGGGGAAGTTGAAAACAGCATCACTTAGTCAGCTTTCTTTCCCTGGACCCTACTGTTTCTTCAATCTTTTTGATCTCTGTGGCTGTGCCATGTTAATTCTTTTCTTTGTGTCTTTGTACCTGTTGCTCTTTGCTAAGCTGGTACACTCTGGTACTTCATCTGTCTGTCATACCTCACTCTTTTATGGCTCAGCATCAATAACACAGTACGTTAATAATCTCTTCACTTGCCTCTATCTTCTCCTAGACAATGATCCTAGTCAGAAGCATAGCCATCGCTGTAACCATTATACCCCCTATTTCAACACTATCCCTTCTACAGACCAGGAACTATATAGATATTTGTTGAGTGAACTAGTCAATGAATGAAATCACTCAATGTGTTTCCAGTATACAGAAAAAGGAACAACCATTTTCTGGGCATTATTTTGTGCCATATCCTGCATCAGGGATCTCATGGATATCTTATTATCCTGAATACTATACTGTGCAACAATATAATGATATTCACCCTATACTGAAGCCTTACAATGTGCTGGGTCCTGTACTATAGGCTTTATAAACATTGCCATACAACGGTCTTTATTTGCGCCCCTTTGTAAAAGGCAAAACTGAGGTGCAGAAATGGTCCCTCAAGCAGTATTTATACAAAGTTGTCTAAAGTTACAAAGCTGGGTTTTCTTTCTGTTTCCACACCCCTCCTTGCAGTCCCCATATGAACAGTGGCATGATTCCTCCCTTATTTTCTCCTCTCATTGACTCATCAGAACTGCAGAGGTCTCTCACAACACTATGCTTAGAGGTCATTCCATTCTGATTCCTAGACTCTGGAAGAAATTGAGCTGGAAGGGATCTGGGGAGACTAGTCAAGCTAACCCTCTCCTACCAGAGGTGAGAAGACTGAAGCCAGAATAGTGAAGTTGTTTTCCTAAAGCCTCAGAGTTCCTTCTTAGTTGATCAAGGGAGGCTCTTCCTACATACAGCTGTTGTTTGCTAGGGGGACATGTTCAAAAACAATACTGCTGGTGGCTAATATTCTTGTAATACTTACATAAAGATACACAATTTTAATTTCATGAAATTTACATCAGGAGGTTATTAATAATGTAGATCCTGTTTCCTTGGTTTGAAACTATGGCCTACTGTCTTTTTAACTAACACCTCTGGTGATTCTGACCCAGGTGGCATAGGACCCCATTTTGGGAAACAATGCTGTAACCACTCATTCCAGTGTGATCCTTATCACATTTATTAAAATCAGTTAGCTGCCGTTTTCAGACCAGACTATGGCCCTCCCCCAGGAAGGCCTTAGGTCTTACTACCTATCCCGGCTCTATGCCCTCCTGCTGAGGTCTGGACAAACCCTTAGGGGCCAGTCCTGGTTGGGCCTCAAGAGTCCAAAGTTCTGAGAGCACGTAGAAAAGAAGGCCATCTTGGAGGGCTGAGCACAGATCTGGCTCAGGAAGAGGCACAGAGTCAAGTCCAGGGCCTGGGAGCAGCAGGTTAGGGGCCAAAGTGAGGAAACTGAGTTAAGAGGGCTTCGCTGCTAAAGTTCAAGGTGGGGCAGTGGATAAAGTAAGGGTGATTGCCACTTTGTCTCATCAGAAATCCATGTTGTGTGTGACAGGGAAAGACAGTAAAGGCAGATGCATTTGTTCCCTGTCTCTCGAGTGCACGCTGCAGGCCGAGCACTACATAAGGTGGCTCCATTGTGGTCTGGCCCCTTGAGGCAGCCAGCCCAAAGCTCTGCACATACCTGCCTTTAATCTGTTCATTCTGTTCCATTCCTCCTCCTTTTTTTTTTTTAATTTTATTTATTTATTTGACAGAGAGAGAGAGATCACAAGTAGGCAGCAAGGCAGGCAGAGAGAGAGGGGGAAGTAGGCTCCCTGCTGAACAGAGAGCCCGATGCGGGACTCGATCCCAGGACCCTGAGATCATGACCTGAGCCGAAGGCGGGGGCTTAACCCACTGAGCCACCCAGGTGCCCCTTCCTCCTGTTTAATAATAGTAGCAGGAGTTATGAACCAAAGAAAACACAGCGCAGTAAGGAGGTCCAAGAGATAACTGGGATCAGAGGCACAGAAGAAGAAAGGTAGCAGAGGACCTATTTGAAAGAGATTCTGTTCCTCTTTCTCCCAAGAAGCACAGGAATGGGAGCACATCGGACACCTCTCCTGATAGACTCCAGCCAGGGGCTTTACAAAGGCCCCGGGATGGATCAGAGCTCCTTGTCTCCTAATGAACAGGGTTACTGTCCTGCCAGTGGGCAGTATCGAAGGCAGTTCCTTCCCTGAGGGCCACTCTGCCCTGTGGGTTCATCTCTCCCTTTGGCTGGTGCACTGAGGCCACTAAGTGCACAGCCAGGGCAGTCAGGAGGGAGGGGGCTATAAATAATCTGGTGACAGGAGGTTCATGTTGTCTGTCCCTTCCCTTTCTCCAGTCACCTTGGAGACAGCTGGGTGAGGCCAGGCCTTCCAAGTGGCCCCTTGTTCTCCTCTGCCTGGTTCTCCCGCTTGAGGGAAAACAGTAGAGCATCAGGATCACGCTGCTACTTGGCGTCACTGTTCTGGTGCCCACTGCTCTTTCTGGCCTCATGCTGGGAGCCCTCCTTGTCCTTGCCTTGAGTGTGCTCACTGCCTATCTATGGCACTTACAGAACAGAGGCTGCCGTAGCCTCAGTGCAGAGTGTATGAAATATCAAAACACTTACAAGGGCTCTCAGAGAGAACTCTCCTTCCAGAGTGGGACAAGGCAGGGTATGAAAGGCATCCTTCCTGGTCCTTGACTGCCCACCGGTGTACTCAGATGGGCTGGGAGCAACCTGAGGGCTGGACCCAAGTCTCATTCCTTTATCCTAACTCCAGAATCTTCTGGGATTATACAGCAGGCACTCAATGTTGGAGGAAAATAAAAGGTGGAGAGGCCAATGAAATGACAGGGAAAAACAAACACATTCTGGAGACTGCATTACTACCCTAACAAATGCCCTTATAAGCCCAAATCTTGAGAGCTGATGCTATGCCAGGCCCTGTGCTAACCTCTGTACCTAAATTATTTTATTTACCACCATAACCATTCACTGAGCAAATAGAGTTTAGGTAACTTCCTCATCTAGTTTAACAGTTAATATCTAACATCTAATCTCGGAACCCAAGCAGCCCCATGTCAGAGCCCTCCACTTGGAAGTACTGTACTAAACCCACTAATATTACAGGCCCCCATGGCTTAATTCTTGAAAAAACAGATACAAGTTCGAATGTTACCTCATTTTAAAGTTTATTTGCTTGGGGGACTGTGTGTGTGTGTGAGTGTGTATGTGAGAGAGAGAGAAAGAGAGAGAGTCAAAACTGTTCTCAGAAAAATGTCCTCTATAAAATTCTGATTGGAATGGTGTTTGCATTCATGGGTATGACTGAGAAGCTAGAGCAGAAGACCATCTAAATGTTAAAGAGGAGGCTAGGAGGAAGGCACTGAAGTTCCCTCAGAGGTCCAAAGGACAGGTGTTTGGGAAACTGCAACTTTTAAAAACAAAAGTGGGAAGAGGGTGTGAACGGGTGGGACAGGGGGGCTCAATCCCCATTCTTGACTTATTAGAGTTGTATAAATAGAATGCTTCATTTGTCACAAAAGAGATGGCCTTGTGCCTCTCCTATCAATGCTGCCCTCAAGCAAGAGGGTTTTCCTTCTCCTTTAACTTTCTTTACCTAAGTAAGAGAGGATAAAAGGACAAAGATGATGTTTATTTTTAAAGTGCATATAAACAAAAATATCTCTTTACCAAAAGTTACCTCCTCTCCCCAGCCACCCCCTCAGCACTTCTGTCTAATTTTTATCAGACTAATTTTAACTCCTGAAAAAACAAATGAAATCCCATGGCAGGATTTTCACTACCTCAGCCTGAATGTCTTCAGAGCTGTAAGTGAACGAAGCAAACACCCCTTAGTGCAGCCCTTGGAAAATCAGCTTGACACTGCTCTGTATTTTCTGTGGAAGTTGGAAAATGAAAATGAGAAAGCCTTGAAACCTGCTAAAATTACTTACAAAAGCCCTCTCCTTACAAAAGGAGAGCGAAGGAAGGGGGAGACAGTGTTCCACATTACCCAGCAAATGGGGCCATCTATTTATGAATTCTGTGCAAGATTTTCTGTGGGAGGGATACTAAGTGGTAAGAACACCTGTCCTGGTTCCCTCAACTCAGAACCTGCCTAACAATACACTGCTGCATCTCCAGCTGAACTTGGCATTATTTCATATGTAGAGGCATTTGGAGTTTAGTGAAGGACCCATCAGCCCAGAGTAGGTTGGACTTGGGTTAGAAGCTTAGCATCTCTCTGTGACTTTGGGCTGATGACTCGGGATAATGCATTTCTTCTACAGAGATAGGCCAACAGAGCTCTGCTGAAGTTTTACTAGCTTCAACTTGGCCCACAAGAATCAGGGAAGCCTGTCCCATGTCACCTCTTAAGTTATGTCTTAATACCCAGCTTCCTACCCCTGGCTCCTTATGATCCAGCTACACTAGTCTTTCAGTACCTCAAACTCTGTTACATGTCACAAAGCCCCACATAGGCTCTCCTCTATCTAGGGAAAAGACATACGCAAGTCCTGCAAACTCTGCCTACTGGACCCTGACTCATCACCTATCTGGGGAAATATTTACCATCCACAGGCTTACCACAGGCTCTTTAATATCGCATCTTAGATGTTCACTTACATTTACATTAGCATGCTGTAGAGCTATGATTTCATATTTAGTTATACAATTATATGACTGTGGGCTCTATGAGGGCAGGAATGTGTCTCTGTTTTGCTGCCACTGACTCCTCAGTTCTGGCATTTAGCACTCAATAACTAAGAGTTGAACCACTAAGAGACCTTTACTGTGCCTTGATTTCCACCTTTGTAAAACTCCAGTTGGCTCACAGGGTTGTACCAATTTTAAATGTGATAAAATATACTGAAGACTATCAAGCACATTGTCACCTTCCACTCTGTTGAATTCAAGATGATTTCTAGCCTCTCTGCTCCAGTGAATCTGTTTTCTAAAATCACCAATGCTATTATTTAATCATAAAAAAGAAAGAGATCTTGCCATTTGTGACAACATGGATGGACTTAGAAGGTATTATGCTAAGTGAAACAAGTCAATTAGAGAAAGACAATTATCATATGATCTCACTTACATGTGGTATCTAAACAAAACAAAACAAATGAACAAAAAAACAGAAACAGACCCATAAATACAGAGAACAAATGTTATTGCCAAAGGGGAGAGGGATTGAGGGGTGGGCAAAACGGGTGAAGGTAAGTGTGAGACATAGGATTCCAGTTTTAGAATGAGTAAGTCACAGGGATGAAAGGTACAACATAGGGAATATAGTCAGCTGTATTGTAATTGTGTTACATGGTGACAAGACGACAGCCACACTTGTGGTGAGCTTAGCATAATGTGTAAATTTGTCCAATCACTATGTTGCACACCTAAAACTAGTGTAATGTATGCCAACTCTACTTCAATTAAAAAATTAAACACTATGTTGCACACCTTAAACTAGTGTAATATTGTGTGTCAACTGTACTTCAATTAAAAAATTTAAATATATCACCCACGGCCTACTGACAGATAAATCCCAAAGCTTCATCTTTGTTCTTTTGGCAGAGACCACAATGCTCACCAAATCCAATATTCCACTGTATCCCCTACATTTTTTAGTTTCCTTCTAAGGAAGCAGGGTCAGATGACTAGTTCTGGCCAATGAAATGTGTTCTGAGTCCACTGTGTGTCTCTTTCAGACTGAGGCAGTAAAAGCTCATGTGTGGGCTCCAGTCTCTCTCTTGTTCCATCCCAGTGACCAGGGAATATTGCAGGTTCCATATCCTCCAGTTACAAGTTGGGAAAGACTTGGTCACCCCAAGTCCTTGCATAATTAGCATGTAACATATAAGAGAAAAAACCTCTGTTGTCCGAAGCCAGTGGGATTTGGGGATCAATTTGTTACTGCAGCATTCCCTAACCTTCCCTAAGGAATACAGACCCCATCAGACTCCACTTCTGCATCGTGTAGAATTCTTAGCCATACTCCCCTCTTTGAAATTACTTATAACTCTGGTTTCTTCCCTCATTCTCCTCCCTCTCAGACATTGTCTAAGACATTGTCTGTAACCTTGAAGGTCTTCTCTTTATCCATCCATGTCCCTTTAAGAGATAGTTCCTGGGGCGCCTGGGTGGCTCAGTGGGTTAAAGCCTCTGCCTTCTGCTCAGGTCATGATCTCAGGGTCCTGGGATCAAGCCCCCCATCAGGCTCTCTGCTCAGCGGGGAGCCTGCTTCCTCCTCTCTCTCTCTGCCTGCCTCTCTGCCTACTTGTGATCTCTGTCAAATAAATAAATAAAATCTTTAAAAAAAAGAGAGAGAGAGAGAGATAGCTCCTTGGGGTTCTTTCTGTGGTTTCCATTTTCTCTTATTCTCTGAGCTTTCCATGAATTATTTTATATAGGCCCACAGCTGTAGCAATAAATTTTATACTGACTCACTGTACACCTGTATGGCTAGGTTGTCCCTCTCTCCTGGATACTAGGCCCCCACACTTAAGTGCTCCTTGGACATCTATGCTTGTGGTATGTGCCTATAAGCATCCCAAAAAGCATGTCCAAGAGTAAATACACTATCTTTTCTCCAAATCTTTTTTCTTCCTACAGTTTTCGTTAATCTAAACACCAGAATGTGTTTCTAATGCTTTCTAATACTCCTTTGGCTGCAACTGTCAGAAAGCCATCCCAAACTGGTTAAAAACAAAGAGGAATGAACTGGCTCATACAGTAACTGGGATGTCCAGAGGATGGAGCTGACCCCAAGGACTCCAGAAACCAAAATGCTGTCTCTATATCTGGATCTTCCTATGTCTAGAGCTGTGCTCTCTCTATCCTTCTCTCTCTCTCTCTTTCTTGCCCTCTCATTCTCTGTTCTGTTTCTCTTTGTTATCTGCATTCTTTTCCTTCTTTATGGAGGGGGAAGTGGGAAATTAAGGGTAGAGAATGGTCACCAAGTCTTCTAGCTTGAAGATCCCAGTGAAAGAAAGAAGCTACTTTCTCTTGGCATCCATATGTAAAATATCAGGGGAGAACTCTGATTATCACTTGGCAAGTCACTGTATGCAGGAATTTGGTGAAATAAGATGGTCAAAAATATCATCATAAACTCTGCACCGGTGCCAGGAAGTCTGGGTACTATTATTGCAAAGGCTATGCAAGGACCCCAAGGAGGAAGGGGTTGCCCCAGCAGAAAAGAGGTATTACTTGTAGAAGGTAAAAGGAGTACTGAGTGTTTTGTCTATTCTGTGGCTCAACCTTATATTTCTCCTTACATACCCTATGATCCTGAGACAGAAAAGCAATCAGTTTTCCCAACATACCATGTTGTTGTATGATTCCACTTCTTGGAAACTCTTTAATCTTTGCCTGAAATGCTGAAAACATCCCAAAAATTATTTGGGAAACTCCTACTCATCTCTGAGATCTTCCCTAGGGAAGCCTCTCCTGATTCTTCCAAGGAGACATGATCATTGTCATCTTTGGGCCCCAAGATATCTTATGTGCACATCAACTATAGCACTTACACCAGACTGAACACATTCATTTACAGATTTGTCCTTAGTACACTATTTGGGCTCCTTACAGGAAGAATTAGCTCATAATGATATTCTCAGGCAGCTTTTATGCCTAACATGGTGTTTTTGCTGAAAGGCACCATAAATAGTGACCAAATCTGAATCTGTACAAGAACTTAGCTCTCTGAGAGCACTTATTTGTCTATTCACTTGGAAAATATTTACTTAGTTGCTTCTTTTTGTAAATACTGTTCTATACAATTAAAAAGTAGTTTCATGATAGATAGATAGATAGATAGATAGGCAGGCATAAGATTTATGCCCTCAAGGGGCTTATATTCTAGTGGTGAGAGACGGACAATATATTCATAAAAAAAGAGATTTTTTTCAGACCATGATGAGACAGATGAAAAAACAGAATAGTGGGGCAGAGATTATAAAGGATGAGGGACATTTCAGTTATGGGGTCTGGGTGATGACCACTACAATAATTAGGCAGCTATGCAACGCTCTGGAGCAGAGGACACACCAGGAGCGAAGGGCTTGGAGTGTATTTGGGTCTGTCTGAGGAATGGAAAGAGGCAAGAATGGACAAAACGTCATGGTGAGCCAGGAAGAAGCTTGTGAGAGACAAGGAATGAGAAGCAGGGACAGATACATTATGTAGGACCTTAAAGGACCTTGGATCTTATTCTATTTGCAAAAAAGAAGGTGAAAAATGAGCCAGTGACATGATGTGGTCCCAATTTAAAAAGACCACTGTGGTTATTGTGTAGTGAATGGGTTGGTCTATTTGTTGAGGGGTGTAAGTGTGGATGGCAAGACTGAACACAAAGTACTTAATAAGATGAGCACTATAGGAGTCCTAGGAAAATATGGAATAGGGTCATGACAGAGAATATTATAAAAATAGGCCAGATGTAGAGTGTGGGAAAAATGCACATATAAGTGCTTCTCCTAGCTCCCATCCAAGCAAACCATGACCATTGTATAAGGTACAAACAAGCAGTGGAGAGGTATCTTCATTCATCATTCATTCCCTCATTCAAATAACATTTATGGAGCCTGTCCTAAATTCAGTCCTCCAGGCTAGGAGCCAGAGAAGTAATGGTAAACAAGGTGGACAGAGCCCCTGCCTTTCTAGAGCTAGCAATTTAGTAGAGAAGAGAACATGAATATTGTGATTTAAGTAATTACTACAGTGATAAACGCTTCAGAGGAGAATTAGAAGGCTTTAAAGAGGATAGGAAGTGATGCAAAGCTATGACCTGGAGGATGAAAAAGAAATATCCCAGTAAAGAAAAGGTGTAGGAATAGCCAAAGCAGAGGCACCGAGGTGGCTCAGTCAGTTAAGTGGCTGACTCCTGATTTTGGTTCAGGTCAATCTCTCAGGGTCCTGGGATCGAGCCCCACATTGGGCTCCCCACTCAGCAGATGATTCTCTCTCTCCCTCTGCCCTCCCCCTGCTCATGCACAAGTACTCACTCCTCCCCCCAAATAAATTAATTTTTAAAAAGAATAGGGGCACCTGGGTGGCTCAGTGGGTTAAAGCCTCTGCCTTCAGCTCAGGTCATGATCCCAGGGTCCTGGGATCGAGCCCCACATTGGGCTCTCTGCTCCGCGGGGAGCTTGCTTCCTCCTCTCTCTCTGCCTGCCTCTCTGCCTACTTGTGATCTCTGTCAAATAAATAAATAAAATCTTAAAAAAAAAAAAAAAAGAATAGCCAAAACAGATAGAACAGAACTTGCAGATGCTCTGAGGCTGGAAGGAGGATGTACTCAGGAGAAGTGACAAAGGATTTGTCTGGGGTCCTCTATCTGAGGCTGTCTGAGTAGCGAAAGAAGCTGGAGACAAAAGAAGAAGCCAGACTGATAGGTCTTTGTAGACACTGTTAAGGAGTCTTGAGTTTATCCTATAAGCAATGGCAGACCATCAAAGCATTCTAATCTCTGGTATTGAAGAAGTGGAAGCTGTTTGTATACATGTGCTGTCAAAGTGTTGTGGGAGACCTGGGAAGACTCCTTAGTCATCACTGTGTCCCCAGTTATACATGTAATGGAGACATTCAGCGTGCAGGAAAACAATAATTTCAATTGCCCTCTACTCTCCCAGTGAGAAAAGGGTTTTGCAACACAAATTAATTCTACAGAAGGAAGAGTGAGAGCCAGTGTATTACCTGAAGGAAAGGCTAAGGGATCATGGAGATGGAGATTTTTTAATTTTTTTATTTTTTTCAGAAAAATAGGGATGATAAATCTATCAGGAAGCTGAGCTGTAGATTGCAAGAAAAACCTCATTTACCCAACTTGACACAGAAAATACATTAACTCCCATAGTAAGAAGTTTTAGAGTTAGTTAGTTAGCAACTCGACATCATCGTAACACCAGATTTTTTTTCTCCCATGTTCTGTCTGTCATTCTTGGTACTTGTCCAAATTCCCTCATTGCTGTAAAAGTGCTGAAGCAATTCTAGGCATCACACATAGACATGACTATGATCAGTAGAGAAAGAGGTTATGTTCTTCCTGTATGTCTCTAAGCTCATGAAGGAAATCTTCCCAGAATCCCCTGGGCAGCCTGCTCCTCATGCCTCATTGACTAGCAATGTATTGTCTGTCCATGTCCAAGCCAATCACTCGCAAGGGGTGCTGCACTACTAGAACTGGTTGGGCTTCATCATTATTCACCCCTCAGGCTTGGGCTCACTTTACCTGCAGCATAAGACCACAGGAGAAGGATGGATAGTTCAACTAAAATTGTTAAAAATTAGGAAGGCAGTGATGAATTGTTTCTAAGTAGGCAACACAGCAATGCCTAATACCTTAGTGTCTATATTTCGGGGTTGAAGTCAGTATTTATGATAATACCTGTAACGTAGCAGCCACTGGTATATTTTGAACAAGTTCTTTGCAAGCTCTTTTTTTTTTTTTTCTTTCTTTTTGGTATAATTATATTTATTTATTTTTTTTTCTGATGTTTTACCAGCTTACTTTTTTTTTTTGTACTTTTTTTTTTTTATTTCTTTTCAGCGTAACAGAGTTCATAGTTTTACACCACACCCAGTGCTCCATGCAATGCGTGCCCTCCATAATACCCACCACCAGGCTCCCCCAACCTCCCACCCCCCGCCCCTTCAAAACCCTCAGGTTGTTTTTCAGAGTCTATAGTCTCTCATGGTTCATCTCCCCCCCAATTTCCCTCAACTCCCTTCTCCTCTCCATCTTTCAATCTATCTGTACAATGACAAATCCGCTTGGCTAATTATTAAAAGCAATCCTTAAGGATCTCTACTGACTAGCCCAGCAGGAGGTGCTATTTGTAATTAAACATGAGGGAGTGGAACTAATTCTTTTTTCAAATGTGTGGAATAAAGGCTTTACCTGTATCAGTCCATAATCTGCTTCCTCAAGTTCAGTCAGAATGAGTTAGATCTCACTATCTTTTTGAGGTAGTAGAGCTGTTATGCATATGAACACAGAATTAGATGAGCATTAGTCCCAGATCTCACCTCTTATCATTTACTGTCAGTATTAAACTTTCTAATCCAGTTTTTCATCTTTAACACAGGGACAAAATATTGTGTTATAAAGATTAAGTGAGATAAACAAAACTTGTAAAAATTTGTGGAACATAGTGTGTGTTCTGTAAATATTAGCTCTTTTTGCTGTTCTCTAGCTTATGTAGTGGTCAAGAAGATGAAATGAGATAATACATCTACAGCAATGGCCCATAGTAAACCGTTAATAAATAGCATCTATTATGTTTGCCATAAGCCAGAACAGTAGCTGCATTTATTAATACCGTGAAGTTTTATTTCTACATTTTGATTGGTGGAACCATGCCACTCCAATCATACTACAGGTATTAATTTTTTAGACAAAACACATGGTTAGTGTTTCAAATTACTGACTACTCCCTTCAGGGCCTGTCATGTTACATTAAATGGTCTGGTGTGGTCATTCACCAATAATAATTAAATGCTGGAATTTTGCTAAAACAAGTTACAAGCAAAAGATATTGGTCTTTAGCCTATGCCCAAGAATGGGTGTTTTGGAAACTATATATTTTATCCTTTTGAAAAGTTGACTTGTCCTTAATCCCCCCTGTCTTTATTTATTGAATGCCACAATCCAGCAGGCTCTGATGTCCACTGTAAAAAAAGAGTGGTTTCTTTGCATTTCATTCTTAACAACAATAAAATATCTTACATAAAGGGTTTCAATAGATCCTGACATAATTAATGTCATTCTGACACAAACTGCTTTAAATTACTGAGTACAAAGAGCCTTTGTGGTAAAGAATAACACACTAGTTGTGCCAAGAAAGAAGGAATAGTTTAAAAATGGGTTTTGAGAATGGAATGAAAGGAAGATGGGGTAGGGTATTTGCTCAAAGAACCAATGTCAATAATGGCACCCCAGTTTCTAGTTGGAAGAGAGGGTGGTGAAGCTAGAATTATAATGCAACTGAAGGAGTTTCAGTCTGTTCTTCCTCTCTTTCTGCACCTTCCAACTATTCAGTCAGCCATACTCCCAATGACATCCTGGGAAGCACACACCAATCACTGAGACCTCATCACCAGGAGTCTCCTGAACCAACACGCCTCAAAGACTTCATCCAATGATGTGGTCAGGAAAACAGCACTAGGACTGACTGTCAGTCTCCTCTAAGAGATTACTGGGACCAATTCCATCATGCCTCCCATACTAATTTCCCTCATTCACTATCAGAAATCTAAATCCCCCCTAATTTCATTCTCATCTGCTATGTAAATCTCATGATTTAAATCTGGCAGACAGTCCCCACGATGGCCTCCTGGTGATTCCTGCCTGTGTGCAGTCCCCTCCTATGCTGAATATATCTGACTTATACAGCCAATAAGATGTTGCAAAAATGATGGCGTGACTTCCAAAGTTAGATTATAAAGGGCATTAACGCTTTCATCTTTCTCTCTTGGACTGCATGCTTTGAGAGGGAGCCAGTTGTCATGAGAGGATATGCAAGCAGCTCCACGGAGAGGTACACTTGGTGAAGACTGAGGTCTTCTATTGATAGCCAAGTGACTGGAGTCATCTTGGAAGCAGATCCTCCAGCTTGGGGCAAGCCTTCAGATGACTGCAGCCCCAGCTAACATTTTGACAGCAAGCACATGGAAAGTTCTGAGCCAAAACCACCCAGGTAAGCCACTCCTGATTTCCTGGACCATGGACATTAGGAGATAATAAATGTTAAATGTTTAAGCCCTTACATTTGGGAGTACTTTGTTACACAGCAATATACACGTATCAGTGCTGAACTTCTCATTATTCTCAAATCCTAGGCCATGCTTCCTCAAACTCCTGATCTGTTATCCTTTAAGCATTTACTTAGCCCTTTGTCTTAGCTGAAACCTGGTTCTCTCCAGATGACACTGCTTTTGATGTAGCTCTGTAACAGAATAATTTCAACTGCAAATAGAATGACTCAGTGACTTACACAGTAAAGACACTCAATAATTTCATGTAGGAAGAAGTCTATAGAAAACGATCTTTAAATTTGAGGAAAATCTCAGTGTTGCTCAGATTGTTTCTATCTTTTCACTCTGTTAACCATAGCATAGTCACACAATGGCTGTTATAGCCCACAACATCACATCCACATCCAGAACAATTAAGGAGAAAGGAGAGATGACAATAAATTCACTTCTCACAATCATCCTTTTGATAGAACAAAAATTTCTCCAGAAACTTCTCTGGAAACATCCAGTAGATTCCACTTGCATCTGACCTTACAACCTTTCTAATACAGCAACTCTCTGATACACTCTGTCTTCCCCCATGTTTTTTTGAAGTACTTAATACTATGTGAAATATGTATTCATTTGTTTCTTGTCTGTCTCCCCTCATTAGAATGTAAGTTCCAAAAAAGCAAGGCTTTTGTGTGTTTTGTTCACAGCTGTATCTTCAGCACCTAGAACCACTGATATGTAAGCAAGTGCTCAAAAATACATTTTGTTGAATGAATGTCCTTTGTCCATAACCACTGTCATAGCCACCCTTAGCTACAAAAAAAGATTACACAAGAAAATACTGGCAAAAGGGAATGATACGACTTTGTGATCTTAGACCAAGAATTATTAATCCTCTGGCACTTGATACATGATTGAGATTTTTAGGCAAATAGGAAAAGATGGGGAGATGGCTATTAACTAAAGAACCAACAGAGTTCTGCCCAAAGTCCTCTTTAGCAGAGACTTTTTGTTTTTAATCCCTACATATCTTAGGACAGAGAGGTAAGGTCAATATCCCCCCTGTTCCCCATTCCCACTTTTAAACTCTAACTTCTGTTCTCTCTTGCAAAACCCTTTATTTGAGGTTTACTTCCTGTAGATATACTCTCCTTGTTGGCCATTTCTCATATATTGTAATAAATTAGCTCTGGCTCACGTTCCACCTCTGCATCCAATTTTAGTCATCATTCTTGCTGATTTCAACACACATGTGGGCAATTCATCTAATACCCCAGCCTCTCTATTTCTCACCCATGGCTCTGAAGACCACTACTCCAATATCCAAAACATGATTCCTCAACTTCTCTCTCTGATACCATGCTCTGGGCTTGTCATTACCAAGAATACACCACCTTCCAATCAGGACTGTAAGCATCCTACATTCGATCATCATCTCCTGTGCTTTCAGCGTGCCTTCTCCAGTTCCTAACAATAACTGCTCAATCTCTTTTTATCACTTAAGCCATATAGTCCACCTCTGAAGAAGTATCCTTACTCTTATCTAAGGTGAATCTTTCTCTTCTTCCCTTACTTCCTCAACACTGTGCCTTCACTCATCCCCCCTTCCCCAACCTGAACCATTTTTACCTCTCAGTTGGGTCAACCAGCAGCATTCAGACTCACTCTGGTATGTTCCTTAGGGCTAGCTGGTTTTGGCTCATCTAACCTCCTTGGAAAGGCCCTGCTTGACCCTCCTATTTAAATAGCTCTCACTTGGGACGCCTGGGTGGCTCATTTGGTTAAGCGGCTGCCTTCGGCTCAGGTCATGATCCCAGCGTCCTGGGTTCGAGTCCCACATCGGGGTCCTTGCTTGGCAGGGAGCCTGCTTCTCCCTCTGTCTCTGCCTGCCATTCTGTTTGCCTGTGCTTTCTCTCTCTCTCTGATAAATAAATAAAATCTTAAAAAAATAAATAATAAATAGCTCTCACTCCCTTTGTAGTCACTACTGCTCCTATTACTTCATTTTGTTTCCTGTACGGTACTTATCACTCTATGTAATTGTCATTTAGTTAACTAATTTATTGTTTCTTGTTTATTGTCTCCCCTCACCCAATAGACTATAAATCCAGTGAGAGTAGAGGTCTTGCTTGTCCTTTTCACTGCTCCATCTCCAGGGTGTGAACTGGTGCTGAAACTTGATGGTGCTCAATGAATATCTGATAAATAAATAGGTAAATGGCATTTTCCATTCCCCCACATAAAATATCCTTCTTTCAAACTTTCATGTTCCTGTCACTCTTATCCAATTTTGGTTCTCCCTTTCAGAGGCAATATTCCAAGTATCATCCAAAGACTTCTATTTCCTTTTCTTTGCCTTCTCTACCTATATTAGACTGGTTTCTGTTGGGGTTAATGTAGAGCATGAAATCATCCATAATACCTGGCTTGCTAAAATGTAACACAGAGGCCACTAGGGTTTCCGGAAGGTTTTGGGGAAGGGTGTAGGCCTTTGGAATACCTAGGCCTGCCTGACCACTCTGTCATAGGAATGCTGCAAGGAGTTGCCTTCCCCGAAGCTTTCTTTTCTTTTTTCTTTTAAGATTTTATTTATTTATTTGACAGAGAGAGAGAGACAGTGAGAGAGGGAACACAAGCAGGGAGAAGGAGAAACAGGCTTCCTGCTCAGCAGGGGTTCCATCCCCGGAGTTTAGGATCAGAACCTGAGCCTAAGGGAGACACTTAAGGACTGAGCTACCCAGGCACTCCCAAACAGCTGTCCTTTGATCTAAGAGATGTATGCATTGTCCCCCAAGGCTATGTTTAGCTGAACTCGTAGAACACACAGATTAGCATATCTTATCTTTCCCATAAACGTATCCCCCTAGTCCCAGTAAGACCACTGTCACACATCATGTGCGTGAGAAACAATGATAAAGATTTTATTATTTTCCTGAAGGACCAATAAAAAGGAGGAGAGAAAAGCAAAAGGTCTTCGTCTCCGAGCGTTGACCCCCTTACCTTCTCTCTTTCATAGCAAAGTTTGGGGTAATCTTTCATCTGTTGGTACAGGGATTGCTGGGCCAATCCCAGCAGGTTTCCACTTCCATTTCTTTTTTAAAAATTTTCTATTAGTTTCAGAGGGAGAATTTAGTGACTCACTGGTTGCATATAACACCCAGTGCTCAATACCTCAAGTGCCCTCCTTAATGCCCATCACCAAATTGTCCCTCCTCCCATCATGCACCTCCCCTCCAGCAACCTTCAGTTTCTTTCTTTTTTTTTTAAATTTCATTTATTTATTTGACAGACAGAGATCACGAGTAGGCAGAGAGGCAGGCAGAGAGAGGGAGGGGGAAGCAGGCTCCCTGCCGAGCAGAGAGCCCTATCGGGGCTCGATCCCAGGACCCGGGATCATGACCTGAGCCGAAGGCAGAGGCTTTAACCCACTGAGCCACCCAGGCAACCCCTCAGTTTCTTTCTTTCTTTTTTTTTTTTAATTTATTTATTTGTCAGAGAGAGGGAGAGAGAGCGAGCCAGCATAGGCAGACAGAGTGGCAGGCAGAGGCAGAGGGAGAAGCAGGCTCCCTGCTGAGCAAGGAGCCCCATGTGGGACTCGATCCCAGGACGCTGGGATCATGACCTGAGCCGAAGGCAGCCGCTTAACCAACTGAGCCACCCAGGCGTCCCTGTTTCTTATAGTTAAAAGTCTCTTATGGTTTGCCTCCCTCTCAATTTTCATCTTGTTTATTTTTCCTTCCTAGGGGGACTAGGTTCATCTGTTTTTTTTCTTAAATTCCACACATGAGTGAAATCATGTGTTGTTTGTCTTTCTCTGACTTATTTCACTTAGCATAATAACTTCTAGTTCCAGCCACATCATTGCAAATGGCAAGATTTCTTTATTTTTGATGGCTGAGTAATGTTCTATTGTATGTATATACCACATCTTCTTTATCCATTCACCTGTTGATGGACATCTGGGCTCTTTTCTTATTTTGGCTACTGTGGACAGTGCTGCCATGAACATTAACCCAGAAACTGCATTACTAGGTATTTTTCCAAAGGCTTCCACCTTCATTTCATCTCCTCCCTGTTTGGTACAACAGTAACTTCCTGGTGCCAAGTTTGGTGGCCAATTTTCAGCTGTTGTCCTTTTAGACTTTTATTGTTATGAAGAAATATTTCAATATGAAAATCAGACCCATACTGGACAGTGCAGACTCAGACCATTTCCATCATGGCTGAGAGTTCTAGGTCCATCAGCGGCATTTACTATTCTCAGGGTTTGGCTCCTTCCTTGTTGGACTTTCCTTCTCTGTCTCTTCTGAGGCAATGCTCTCTTGTAATCTAATTTTAAATAAAGGACTACTTCGTGGCTATGTTGTAAGCCATCTTCTCTAACTTTCTAAATTCCCCTTAGGTAAACTTACTCATTCCTTTTATTTTAAATGACATCTATAAGCCGATGACGTGGGAATTTATATCTCCCATTCAAATTTTTTCTTTTGGGCTCCAAATTCATACAACCAACAAGCTACATGATAGCCCAAATCTCCCGTGTCCAAAAGCAAACTCTCGGATCTTCTCCCCAAATATGTTTGTTCCCCCAGTCCTCATTGTCTCAGTAATGACACCACCATCTACCCATTGCTCATATCTGAAACCTGCAAACTGGCCTAATTTCTCCCTTGACTCTAGACTAGAACCTGCAAGTCCTGGCTCTTCTTCCCACATACCTTATTTGCTCTATATTTACTATACTATTTGTTATATTTACTATAAGCCTATATATTACATAGTGTGTGTTTACATATTATATTTACCCATCACGCACACACACACACAATCCCTTAGCTAGCACAAGTCACTATGATTTCCCTAAATATACCATTACCACTTTACTTTTCCTTCAAATACTATCATCATGGAGCTACCAGAGCAACCTATTTCTATATACATCCTGTCATTTCTCTGGCTCATCATAGAATCTAGAATGAAATCCAAATTCATTAACATGACTTCAATTTCCTGCATGATCTGCCTCTGCCTATATCTGCAGCTTATTCTATGACGTTCTTCCCTAAAGAGAATCCTCTCCAGCTGAACAGAAGTTATTTCTGTCCTGTGAACACTTCAAATTCTTTACTGTCCCAGGGGCTTACATTGCCTCTTCTCTGCCCTGAATAGTTTCCCCAACTTCTGTCCCTGACCTTCCTTCACATTCCAGGTTTCAGTTTAACTGCCTTTTTCCTCAGATAAAACCTCTCAGACCACCTATTTCCCCCTAGTTTCTCCTCTGAGTTAATATAACAGATCATATATTATAACATATTTAATTTCTAATGAACTCCCAGTTATTCTTTCTCATAGTAGTATATGTTATATTAGTTATTTATTTTTTATTTATTATCTGTCTTCTCTACTAGATGATAAGTTCTATGAAAGCAATACCATGTTTATTTTATTTACTAATTGATATGAGCTCTAGCACATAATCAGGCCCTCAATAAATATTTGCTGAATAAATAAATAGTGTAAAGAGAAAAGGTTTTCTGATGGGAGACAAATTTGGGTTTGATTCGTAGCTCTACATTTTAATAGTGTGATTTTATATGTTTTGTTTTATTTGTAAACATCACTAAATATACATATATATTTTTTTATTTTAGTATTAGACATGTCTTTTAACCTCACTGAGCTCTAGATTTTCAAGCTATAGGAAAAAGAACAGTAATATATAGCTTCTAAAATTGTTTAAGCATTTGGGACATAGTATATACTCAATTTTTTTTTCATTTCCTTCACCTTCTCTTAAAAATAAAAGGTCATGGAGCTAGAGGTGTGAAAACAAATGGAAATGAGGGGACTGACACGATATCCCCTTTCCCTGAGAGCTAAGTAAACTTGGTCCTGGGAGTTACCCAGATTATTCCCAAAGGGAAGAACCAACAATCCTTAGAACAGAGCTATCCCTCAATGAGTCTGCCATGGTATCTTTCATTGTACAGTTAGGCTCAGGAAAAGAAAATGAAGAAAACTGTGTCCTACTTCAGTCAGACACAGATCAGAGTTGAACTATGGGGTCTGTCTTTTACTAGTGGGACTGATTCTGGCCAATTCTTTTCATCTTTTAGAAAATGGATTTCCACATCTATAAAATGGGAATGACAGGATCTACTTTTAATGCTATTACTATAACTGAATGAGAAGAACACTGTAGTGTGTTTACCACAGTGCCTGGAAAACACTTGTAGATATGCAGGTGTGAGTTTATTCACCTGTCCCTCCTAACTATAAGGACAGGATTATAGCTTAATCTTTATAACACTCCACTGCAAATTGGCAGTAAATGCTCTAAAGAGTGACAGCAAATAAACCTTTACGCCCTTAATTCACTGTATCAGTTAAATGAGTGATAATAACACTCCCTTCTGCTCACATTTTTGGCAATCAAAGCATAAATAAGACTTTTTCAACTCATACTTAGATTTCAGTTTCACAAGCTCCTAGTCCATTTGTTTTGCTAACTCAAGTTTCATGTCCGTGTATTTTGTTAAATTCAGTTAATTTGCTACCACTGTAACTTCTGGTGGAAATGACCAAATTTTTGCCTCTATGTTCCAAATTTAGCAATAGATCATGACACTCAGATATTTCTTCAGGGAGTATTAATTGTAGGGGGAAAGTGATGGCATCTTATTTAGGTTGTCTGGGAAGCCAAAGGAAGATTATAATTTATAGTTACTATGGTAGCTAATTATACCTTCAAGGAAATGCCAGTTGCTGTTAAAAACAAAAAGGCTTTGATCATAGATGAGACCCTTGTTGGGTAATCAAAGAAAATAAGAAAGTGGAATTTATGAATTTGCCATTTTAAAAAATGTCTGGCTATGGAGACTGAATTTTTCTTTGAATAAAAAGAGAACACAAATTGGTTTCTCCAAGGTGCTAAAATTCATATCAAGGTTCTAAAAACATAGGAACAATATTGCAAAATGCTAACTCATGTGTTTTTATCTATACTCTCTTTTTACCATGGGGGTCTCTTGTATTCAGGAAAGTGGAGATCATTCACCAAAATTCAGGCTTTTAAGCTCAAAAGGCTTGGTCCAGGTTATACCAGGGTAAGAGAGACAGGGAAGAATATGCCATTAGGCAGAACTAGTTTTCCTGCAAAACTCTTCTACCCCTACACAAGTTGATAAAGATCTTCTGAGCATAGAAGGTAAAGGGTAGGAGGAGAAGGACGAGCTGAAGCAAGGTCTGGAGAGCTCTGTGCTCTGCCTCATCCCTTTGTATTGAGTCCAAGTCCTGGGAGGGATCAGTGAGAGAAGGGATTTGAGTTTGCTTCCTGATGAGGGTTTGGGAAAATCATCAAGGTCTAGGAAGACCTCACCTAGACCCCCAAGTCTTGTATGGCCCCAGAATGGTGTGAGAAAATACTTGAAAACTCTCCAGACAGGGGAGCAAAAGGCTACAGAAGGGCATAAGGAGCTGGACAGAATGAGAATGGTACAGTTTATGATCAATGGCTGGAGAATATTGCAGGACTGGAAGGATACTGGCGACCAGTGATCAGGTGCCACACTTTCCTCCTCTCAACCCCCCATCCCTCCAAATTTTGGTCCACACAAGGAGAAAGAGGGAGTAAATTCTCATCTGACTGTGTTTAAATCTAAAATGTCTGTAAAAAAAAAAACTCATTAAGACTACATTTTCTGTTATATTAGAATTAAGTAGCACTCCAGAAAAATAAAGATGTTACCATGTATTTTGCACACTTGGATTCATAGTTACTAAGAGTAAAGATTAATTCCAGGCAAGCCAGTTGTATCTATTCAGAAAAGAAAATAATTTCAAACCCACAGCCCAGAGTCCTAACCTTTACCACATACTTCAGAAAGATGTATAGAGGATTCAGGAAACCCATCATCCTCCTCATTATTTAGGCAGAGATACTTTCATGAAGTTCTCTCACATTACATCCTATCTAAAATCTCTGGTCTGGGTACCCACAATTTACAGAATAAAAACTCAACTCCTTAGTATGATATCTAGGGGTCTCAAAAATCAAACCCCATCCTATCTGTCCAGCCTTGCATAAATCCCTCAGGATGGTGCACGCTCCAACCACAGAAGAAATGCCCCATCCTGATCCTTAATGTCACCTTACTCTGCTATGTCTTTCTGATTTTTGTTCCCTTACTTTGCATTGTTCTCTCCACCCAACTCTTGCTTAATATTTAAGAGCATGGACTTCAGAATCCAACAGACATGGATTCAAGAATTCAAATTCTGGCTCTTCAACTGACTAGCAAGGCAACTCTGGACAAGTTTCCTCTTGTGTAAACTTCTATTAGACACTAATGTATGGGGTGATTGTGCACTATAATTAGATAATGAATCAAAAATGAATTAATGGATGGTTAATGAATGAACCTAGCACACGGTGATTTTTTTTTAAAGTGGAGGCTATTACTATAATTAACAGTGAAAAACAAATCTTTTTTATTTTATGATAATATGTTTATCTGGTTTAGCAGGTAGGTCATGAGTTCTCTGGTGGCAAGAGTTGTCATAATCTGCACTATCTGTCACTTGAACCAGGCATTCAGTAAATGGCGATGGAATGCATGTTCGGATTAATATTCAAAGCTCAGGTTAAACTACCAGAGTTTCAACATACTTGACTAGTCCTCTCTGATATCCTAGGCAGAATTAACAGCTCCTTCCTCTAGGAGCTGCTAATGCTTCCATATGCCTCTTACTTCAATTTGCCTTGTTATGAGTTGTTTATATATGCTGTTTTCCAATTATTTACATGCCACGTACTTGAATATCCCTCAATAAAATATTAGATATATTCTTGAGAACATATTTTTTTCATCTTGCTAGCCCAGCCACCCTTTCTTAAAGTTAAAACTATCCTTAAACTTAAAAGCAGAATCTGGGACAGAATAGATGCTCACTTAACACTGGCTAAATTATGTTGAAAACCTCAAATCATCTTTACTAGCTGTAGGGACTCAACAGTATCACATCTGTACTTGCAGGGCAAAGTAGGGTGGGGACTGGAAGTGCCAAATTGCTGTGCACAGCTGAGCAGGATTGTCCCTGACCACACAGGACAGCTGGGCTCAACATGAGAGAAGAGCTTTCACTTTTGATCATCAAGATAACGTTTAAAATATAAAGCCAAAAGAATTTGAGATAATGTGCATGCTTTCCTTCAAAACATGCCATATGGAATCTGAAGCCCTTGGATTAAGAATCATTAAGTCCTACTTACTAAATAAAGACTGCCAGTCTTCTGGAGAACCAACAGAGAGGGATACAGAACATGAAGCATGGATAAGAGTAAAACTTAATTTGGAAAAAATAACAAGAATTAGCCAAAAAAGCCCAGCCTCTTTTCCCCAGCAGTCCAAATCATACTAATTTCTACGTCCGGTTCACTCCCTACACCATCACCAAGTATTAATTGTCCCAGCTCCCTGATAAAGTAGTTAGGTGGATGATGACAGTGGAAATCCATTTGAACCAGGATTGTAATTTCTGGTTGGGGTGACCCAACTCATTCCTGCAGGTAGCCAGCTGAGATGGGTGTTTAGTAAGGTCCCAGTAGAGGAAACACAGCATACTCCAGCTGTGCAGAAATGAGAAGGGAAAAAACCCTGTATTCCATGTATCTGGGGTCATACCTGCCCTCTCAGTGGGTCTTTAACAAGTTCCTTTTGGTTCAGGAAGAGTTTGGTAGCTGTTATCAATGTATTCTCCCTCAACCTTCTACCCTACTTCTCTGAACACTCACCTGGTTCCTTCTGTATAAAATCTATCCCACCAATAAACCACCAAAATGGGTTATTTTATTATGTAGTTGGAAACAGTTAGGACCAGACCCTATGAGGCCTGCTGGGCTGATGAGACTTCTCCAGAGTCTGTCTGTTCCTGCAATCCTCAGTGCTTTCCATAAAGGTAATCAGACTAGAAAGGAGGCTGGAAAAGAAAACTCTAGGGCCATGCAAATCTCTACGATGTGGGTCATGGGTATGTGTTTGAGAAGAGGCATGATTAGCCCAGCCACATTACTTTTGTTTCAAGATTATGTTAAAGTATGTAATCCTGGGAAGATACGCAACATACATATGAGACTGCACTGCTAATCCCCTATCATTTAATACAAATTGTATGAGTGTGTATATAAGAGGTTATCAAGAACTCCTGCGTGGCTCATTTGTGTTTCAGTTGGTTGTGGTTGGGGTACTTCTGTTGGATGGCAAGTAAATGAAAAATCAAGAAACTTTATTTTTAAGACTTCCTTCCAAGCCCATAAAAATGTCAATAGAGGAAGTAAAAAGATCAAACTGTGAGAAGCAGGGAGGGAGAGAGAGATACACAAAATCAACTCATGAATCCTTTCCTCATATTGATCTTAATTAAGCTGGCCGAAATCACAGTGGGTGGGTACTATTAAACCTTTGTGTTGTCTGGAAACTCACCATCCATGTCAGCACAGGGCTCACTGCATTGGGAGAGGAGGGTCATATAAAAAGCATATGAGATGGGGAAAGAGACAATTCAGGAGCTCAGCATTCCACAGTAGCAGGACCTCTGCTGCTTGTGTTTACTATTTTCATTTAGTTTCGCAGCCGACTGGGCTAAGCTCCAATAGGTGATGTGGCCACAAAGAATATGGCAGTTTGACCAACAAAGGATTTGACCTGTGCGGGCAGCAACCAGGATTTTCAGGGATTGCCAGTGTTCAGCTCATTCTCTGTATTTCCGACCAAGAGCCATGCCCACAAAGAAAGCCAAAGAGGAAATGGGCTAACTGGAACTAGAAGAAAAACTTCTGATAATAAATGTAAAGGCCCTAAATTGTGAGAATTTGAATAGGCCTTAGATCTCACTGAATGCTTGCCTTCACTCATTTGTAGGGTGACAATCATCTCTGACCGCTTGGAACAACTTCCATTCACAACTCGCTGCTCTGGCATAGTTGGCACCTCTCACCTTCAGGCATGTCCAAAAAATTATCTAGGCACCCATTCATTTCGCAAATCAGAAATCTGAGGTCTGAAAAAAGAAGGGGAGTAAGTGGCAATGGGTATAGATGGAAACAGGTCATTGGTTAGTCTGCTATGGCCAACGAGAAGAAAAGCAAAACAAAACACAACCCGATCTTCACACGATATTATTTCTCTGTTTACCTCTTTGACAAAATTATAAACTCTTCAAGGTCAAAAATCTGTGTCTTAGCCTCGTATTTCTCAATGCCACGCACATACCAGGCACTTAATAAATATCTGACTATTACCCTTACTAACATACTTTCATGTACATTATTCCATTTGATTCTCCATTGGCACCACATGATGGATAATACTGAATAAAGATGAGAAAATTCAAAGTCTAGGATATTAAATGCTAAGGAAGTCAAGAGCAAAACAGCTAAAACCCAGGTCTTCAATGCTTCTTTCCATTACATTATACTCAGGGTTAGAAGAAGTCTAAATGGAGAGAGAATATTTGCTTAGAGGGATGGAGTCTGGAAGAGCCAAGGAAAATGTGGTAGGCAGAGAAACATCTCTGTGGGCTCAGAGATTTGACTGCTGGACCAACAAAATTGTTTTTCAGGGCCCTGTATTTCTTCCAACATGGCTGCTCCTTTGAAAAAAGGAAGCACGTCATGTGCCGGCAGCAGGGTGGAAAGGGGAGGTTTGGTCATAGCCCAGGATGCTAAGAGGGCAGATATTCAAAGTGGATGGGTGAACGCTGAACTGAATGGGCCTACAGTGCAGCAGTTAGCTTGGGTCAAGCTACCAAGGGTTTTCCCCTCACAAGGACTTCCATAAGACATACCCATTCAAAAAGGGATCAAGCCTGGCATTTTCCTGGATGTTTACTTAAAAAAAAAATTAAAGCTTAGCATTTTGAAAAATGTATTTCTTGGAGACAAATATATTTTGGCCCAACCCACATCCCACTAGAACTTACCACACAAAGTTTCCAGTTCCATCCCCAGGCCACAGCACCACTGTACCATGAAGGGTGATATTTTATTTATTTAATTTCTTTTTTTTTTTAATTCTCCCATTCTAGCTCCTTTAGCAATCAGTTGGGTTTGTATTCTTTTGTCTTGACATTGTTCTCTTTCCTTGCACCCATTAAGTCAGTGCACTGTTTACTTATTTCCATGAAAACTTTTTTTTTTTCCCAGTAATGAAATAAACTTACCCGACTTGGAGCTATAAATGCCCCCGGGGATCATCGGGAGTCTCCTTGACTTACTCCTCACCCAGATGTCATCACCATTCAATCGACCATAGGCCACCCTAGAAAAGATGTGCACTCTTGTTCAGACAGGAGCCAACCAAGGGTGGATTGTGGCTTCTCTCTCCTCTTCCTCACCCCGATCCTCAGTCTACCAATGCAGTGTACAATTATTAGAAGTAGCAAGAAAAGAATCCTAATAAAATCTCACACCATGACTCAAATTCCAATTTTCAACGACTGGTAGTAAGCATCTTTCATCTTCATGAAAGCAACCAAGAACAGAGTCTCTGTGGTGTTCCTCCTTGGCAGTAGAGGGCACTGTGGGCACACACTGGAAGTAGGCTTTGTGTGCCTCAGGTATCTGACCAGTTAATAGGAATATACTGTGTGGTTGCTGTCTCCACAAGTGACTCCACAAGAGTCAAGTGACTCTATGGTTCATTTGGCTGCCATGATTCCACAGAAGCAATAACAATGATAACAATAAAAGCTGATTGTTCTTTCTTCTATTTTCTTCTTTCAAAAGCAGTCTCCTTTGGTGTTGAGGAAATCTGGAAACAGACAGACTTTCACTCAAATCCTGGGTTGGCTACTTTCTGCTTGTATGACTTGTGTCTGAACTTCTCTTTTCCTCATTTGGAAAGTGGAAATGGCAAGACTTATGAACTGGATTATTGTGAAGATCAAGCGAGATCACGCAAATGGTTGTCTCTGGCATATAAACAACAATCTGAGGTTTGGATATTATAACAATTGTTGTTGTTATAGTTTTACAATGTAATCAGATGTGTAGATGACAATGCCCAAGCCTAGACTCTTCCATGTTCTCTGAGGTTCAGACTTCTTGTTATTGTCTTTTATTTAATACCTTGCCCACCAAGTTACACAAGGGTTTCATTAGCGCTAGCAACATTCCCATGAGTGGTGCAAGAGTAGAGGTGGCATCTCACCACAGAAGGCAATGATTACTCAGCTGGGCCTCTCAGGATGATTTTGAGAGGCCAGGGGATTATCCAAGCACAAGGATCCTCATTGTCATGACAGGCTCAGAATTCAGAGTCAACACATATAATTATTCAGTACCTCACTAGAGATAGTATGTATGGATATGCAGGTTGTATACTGCATGGTAGTCTATCAAAAACTGCAGCTAGAGTATCAGATCTGACCGGCTGCCTATTTTCATAAAGAAGGTTTTATTGGAATACAACCACGTCCATTCATCTACTTACTGTCTGTGGCCACTTTTGTGCTGCAATGTAGATCTGAGAAGCTGCAACAGAAACCATACGGCTCTTGATGCCTAAAATATTTATTATTTGACTCTTTACAGAATGTTTGCAGACTTCTGTGCTTAAGTCTTTGGACCTAGTACCTTGTAGACAGTAGAGGCTCACTGGTAGATGCTCATGCTGAACAAGTGAATGAACGAATGAATGAAGAATACCAACTCAAAAGAGTCAAGGATTGATAAAGAAATTGGAATGGAGAAGACTAAAAGGAATTTTAAAAGAACAACAACATTGAAATAAGGAAACCTTGATTCTAGTTCCCACTGTGCTCTTATTATTGTGTGGCCCTACATCCATCACTGTCTATCTCTATAGCTCAGTTTACTTGTCTATGAAATGGGAACCCTAAGCCATTTTATCAAGGCTATACCATTAAATAAAGTGAAATCACAAATGTAAAGGCATCCTGCCCGGTTTCTGGCACATAATAGAAGCTAGCAAATGTCAGAAGAAAAAGCAAGGATGCAAAGAAATCCTTTGCTTCTGAATAAAATATCTTCCCTATCACAGAGGAGTAAACAGAGTAATTCATACATTTAATTGGCAGATGTCATGAAAAAATCTTCAGGAGCATTCTACACAAAGACTCCCAGGCTAGTTTGTGTTCAAACAAACCAGACAGCCAGCCCACAGCCTGAGCCAGGAGCCAAATATTTCAGACACCATCAGGCTGGCTGCTCTAGGCTGAGCTGTTCCACAAGCAACTGGAGCCAGGCCACAGGAAGTCCTTGGTGTCAGCTCTCTAGAACCTAGTGAGACTGTGGCATTTTCTTGATCTTCTATGTAGATCATTACTCAGATAAGGGATGTGAGGAGAAAGAAAGAGGGTCTCCTTTTATAAAGGCTGCTGCTATCCCAGCTAAACAAAAACATACAGCCGTTTGGGGGCCGCCATAGGTAAACTCTGCAGACCAACATGCCTTTTGTTTCCACTTTCTTCTGGGGTGGGTTTGGGGTGGTGGGATGGGGAGTCTATCATAATGTTGACCTTGGGGGATGCTTTGCCATACCACCACTGAGATTCCATTTTATGGCGTGTGGAGTTTTATGGACCAATTTAACATGGGAGAGGAGACAAGAAGGCTGATGTGTGAACTGAAGTTGAAGAGACACAAATTCAAAGGAAAATTATTTCAGAATTATAAGTGCTGCTTACCAGTGTCCAAGGGTAATAGCCACTGTTCAGTGGCAGGGGCTGGACTCCCAAAGTTATTTCAGAGGCCATTTGTAGGACAAGCACCTTTTCATTTCATTTGGATGGGTAAATATTTTCAAATGGGGTCTCCTAAATACGTTGGGATCCAGCCAAAGTCCCTAAATTGTGGAAGCCTTGAATACCCAACTACTCTTTTCCCAGGACAATTCATTCAGGAAGTCTAAAATCTAACAGAAAATGATTTATACTTTATCTGCACAAAATACAACCAGACCCACTATTTGGTTTGTACTTGAGACCTGAGGAAATTTCTAAAAACCTTTTGATTATGAGGTATTGGCTAGGACATAACAAAGCCAAATTCCAAAGTTCCCACAGGATATGAAGCAGAAAAAAAAAAAAAAAGGGGATGTTTCCATGAAGACCTAAAACCCTGGTCTTACACACTGCTCTGTTTGTAACAATAGCTCAGGAACCCATGTGGATGTTTTTCCCAGAACTACAGAAAGAGCAGAAAACAAAAGGCCTGACTGAGGCAGAACTGATCCAGCCTTCAATGTACACAGCAGTTCTTTCTCGGTCATGCTTCTAAACACCTGGGAAGAGAAATACCTAAGTACTTACAGGATCGTAATGAGGAACTGGAAAGTCAGTCTGAAGTCCCCCAAGCCTCACCCCAACACAGCCCCTCCCCAGAATACCTGTTACTTGTGACTGTGTACCTCTGGCTCTTCCAAGGTCCTTTCTTGTAGGAATCTGATTTCCGCTGATTTTTCAACAACAGTCCCACCAGCTTCTCTAAACATAACATCCCTCAAATTCCCTGTGCAAAAAACTTCATCATCAATACTCTCAAAAGCTATGAGCTCTGTCCTTTCATGTCTGTTGGCTGCTGTTTGACAACGTCTGGCTGCCCTCATTCAAAATGAATAGTGGAGCTGCTGAAAATCTAGACGGTAAGAAGACTCTTGTGGGTGTTACCATAGCCTCAAGCCTGACTTGGAAAGCTCTCTGGAAAGGCCCTTTCTTTCCCAGATTCCTGGTTTTAGGGTTTTGTTCAAGAGATGTGAAGAATATTTTGTCATTATTAGAGGTGTTGGCTTATGTAGACACAAATTAATATATATGGTTTTTTCAATCAGCATTTATCTCCATGCATTCATGAGTTTTTCAACCAAAGCCAAGTGAAATGCTCTGTTTGCCAGTGTTTAAGTTACAGGTTGGAAAACATTCAAAGAGCTTGAAATTCAAGCTGATGAGACAGATGAGAGGACAGGACAGGTACACGACCATTGGCAGTCATCCAAAATAGGATATTCTTCTCCATATGAAGTGTTGAGATCCATTATTAAACTGCAGAATAAGATTAGGGTAGAAGCTCCTAGGTCAGTGTAAGTCATTGGTAATATCCTAGATTTTAGGTTCTGTGGTTAATTCATAGCTGTTCTTTATTTTTGAGATAAAAACATAACATAAAAGCAGCAATGCAGAGACCAATGATAATGGTATAACATGAAACAATGGCTGTTACCAACCTAACTTGTATTGATTGTATTTTCTTATTTACTGTATTCTTGATGTTCTGGCATTTAAAGTCATGATCCTGGAGATACTGCTCCTCTCAGGGCTAGCTAATTTCTAGAGATAGCAAATGACTCCCCTATGAGCATGGCTTCGATGGGCAAACCAACCAATCCAGATCCCACAACCCCAACTCTCACATACCCAGCCAATATGCCTCCTTCCTAAATTACCAAAGGGCCAGGTACTGGACAATTAGGGACCAGCCCTGCAACCCAGAGCAAGCCAAAAATATTTAAGTTATCTAGTCCCAAACTGACTCAGCGTATCTATCCTGCCTTTTCCATTCCTTACCACAGAATTTTTTTTTAAGATTTATTTATGTGAGAGAGAGAGAGTGTGTGCGTGTGCACACGAGCAGGGGGTGGAGCAGAAGGGGAGGGAATCTCAAGCAGACTCCCTGCTGAGTGTGAAGCCTGACACCAGGCTGGATCCCAGAACCCTGAGATCATGACCTGAGCTGAAATCAAGAGTTGAACACATAACTGACTGTGCCACTCAGGTCCCCCCCCCGCCCACCCAGAATTTCAATAAAGGATCTGGGCCATATCCTTTCCTCACCCGCCCCCGCCCCGTCTCCTGTCTGATCTGAGTGCCTCCCCATGTGGCCCTGCATAGCATCCTGTCTCCTGTTTCTAAGGATCTTCAAGTATAAACTCCTTCCTTCATGACAATCATTTCCATGTCTGCATATCTTTCCGTACTTGATTAAAACACATCCTGGGTGTATTTTTAGAACACAATTTTATGCAGTGGAAACATAAATAAAAACCGAGAGTAGAATAAGTTAAGAAGGGAAGTCCACTGGGTACCCAGCACAATAAGGGCCAAGTAATAAGTTGTAAGAAGACATTTTTAGTACAAAAGAGAAAATGCAGCTGAACCAATAGAAGCCATGCTTCTCAAGGTTGCAGTGACTATGGAGAAGAGGTGAAGAATGGCCAGAAAGAAAGACAGATGGAAGAGGATACATTTTCCATCATGAACACTGAAAGGCTTTCCAGTCTGAGCCACTGGGTATTTGAAATGAGAACAATTAAAAGAAAAAGGAGGAGGAAGTAAGGGAGGACGAGATAAAGGTTAGGTTCCAGATAAGAAGCGCCATTCAATTCTTAACCTCTGTTTTGTACCTCAGCTTCAGCACACAGTAGGAGTGCTTGGAAAGGAAGAACACTGTTGCCTGGGTGATGTCTCTGGGCTTTCTGTCCAACTCTGATGTGGTGACCCAGTTAGCTGGATGTCTACCAGGGACTCTGCAGGCCTCAATAAAATTCTGTTGATTCTAAAGTCACCTAGATACCTACTGTCACAGCACACACACTCCCTGGATTCTCCAACACTTTAAGAAAGCAAATTTTCCTGCAGTTTGAAAGAGCTGTGTGTGGAAATGACTATTTATCCTTGCATTCTCTTTCCCCATATTTGTTTCCCTTTTCTAGGAAAATACTACAGGAGACTGGCCCAGAGGATTTCTGCATGGTGCTCAGGTACAGTTCTCTTTCTGTTCCTTCTAAACCAATCACCCACATGGACCTTTGTGGACTGTTAAACGGGAGGTTCTAAGAAATAATAAAGACTTTCTTAAAAAATAAATCTCCTTAACATAGAATTTATGGGAAAAAAAATCTCTGCTTCAGAGAAATGTGGTCCAACTTGAACCCATTGTGTAACAATAGAAGGAGATAAAGTCATGCTTTCTGCAGGGTCATGGCATCAGGATAAGAGATGATATGCAAATTAATTTTGGAGGGTAATCCAATTTCTATTTTGAGCCCACATTATAAGGAAGTAGCAGAAAACCAGTCTCATTTCAGGAATTCAGTCCCCCATCTGCCTTTTACAGAGGTGGTCTAAGTTGCTGGGAGGCTACCACAGGACAAAGGCATTGCTGAGGTGATGGCTGCTGCCCATACTGGTCTCCTTAGAGATGCCTAGGGCCCTCCTGCTACTATCTGCGCATTCGGTACATATGTCTTCATTCGGAACCACAGTTCTGGTTCTCCCTCTCCTGCTTCTGGGTCCCTCTCAGGGGGATTTTTCTGTGGCATCTAAATCACACTACACATTGAAAAACTCAAGGAGTCTGTCTGAAGTCCTATCAGCCTAGAGACCTACTTTGAGGGCTCGCTGCCCTCCAAAAATGTGCTCCAGAAGTGAGACACAGGACCTTCTCCTTTCAAATGTAACACATGCACCTCAAGTCTTTCTTTTTCCTCATACTGCATTTAACCCAAGAAGCCCAGCACAGAGCTCCTCTTATTCCAAGGATGGCCAGGGTCTATGGCTTGATACATCCTCCCTTATTCTCCTCCTCCCCCATCCTGAGGGCTCTACTGAGTGTAAAGAATAAAGACATGTGGCTCTAGTCCTCAGACATTCTTTTTTTTTTTTTTTTAGATTTATTTATTTATTTATTTATTTGACAGAGAGAGAGAGAGAAAGAGAGAGACAGTGAGAGAGGGAACACAAGCAGGGGGTGGGGGGTGGGAGAGGGAGAAGCAGGCTTCCCGCTGAACAGAGCGCCCGATGTGGGGCTCAATCCCAGGACCCTGGGATCTTGACTGGAGCCAAAGGCAGAGGCTTAACGACTGAACCACCCAGACGCCCCTAGTCCTCAGATATTCTTTAACATCTTCTTTTACATTCCTTTCCCCCAGTATCAAGGCTTTGGGAATTCAAAAACCAGGGAAGAAAAGATACATGAAATTCCTGTATTAAACAGGTGGAGGAGATAGTTGGTGAGAAAAAGATCAAGGGGTAATGATAAATAATGTTACATAAAACTCACCGGGTAATATTAGAAAACATAATACCACTAGCAGAAGTTCTGCTGCCTTCAGGGACCGAGACTGGTCATACATGTTAGAACGTGTCGTATTCTCATTTTCTGGGAAGTTAAGAATTTTTTCTTGATGCTCAGAGAAAAGTAGAATGATGGCACTGAGGTTAAGCTCTAGATTATTTTAGACATACCACTATTTAACCCAAGCAAGTGCTGCGAAATGGGTTCTAAAAACCAGCTTCCTTAAGTTCACCAGATTCTGTCTCTTTCAGACTCTTTGAGTCTCTTCCACTGACAGACAGACAGACACACACACACACACACACACACACACACACACACACACAGCAGCAGCAGCAACAGTACTCTAGGTGGCAAAGTAAACCACCGGGGCGATTTGACAGCCTGTTTTCCAGCCAATTGAACATACAGCACACATCCCCTACTTGGTAGTAAAGCCATATTTTCCATTTATTACACAACTGTTGAGACACTTTAAAAGTAAGAATTACGGAAAAGATTGGCACATTGGCTAGGGCATTAAATGAGATGACCTCTGAGGTTGCTTGCCTATTCTTTCCATCATTCATTAAGAGAAAAAAAAAATGCCATTCTGGGAGACTATACTGAAGGCAGCCCTCAATTATTCACAGGTATATTAATTTTCCTAGTCGATTTTTCCATCTTGATGAAATGAGCTTAAAGGAGGCTTTGCAACCCTTGGTAACTTTTCCTACCACCTCCCCAAAAAGTTCTGAGGGGTAGGTGTCTTTCATTTGTTTCTCTCCATTGATTCACCATAAAGGATACTTCCCTAACACCTAACACCATTTGGCTAGAGACCCTCAAGATTTCTGCTCTAATGTTATGATTTTCCTTTTATTTTAGTAATCAGAAATGTATAAACAAAAAATATATCCAATTTCATCATCAAATATAATTGCTTTATCAGTTGGATGCACGTTCTTTCAAAATGCCTATGCTTATATAAATACATATACATAATGTGTGTGTGTGAGAGAGAGAGAAAGAGAGAGAGATTAGGTATGTATACAAATGGAATTGTGGCAGACAATGTCCTTTGAACCCAACAGCCGTGATCATCAAACTTCCACTTTCCAGCTACAAGAACCTGAATTTTTAAGACAGAGAGAAGAGATCTCTTTTTGCTGGTATGAAGTTTTTTGACTTGTTTTATTATTTTTTATTAAGGTATAACTCTCATACTGTAAAGTTTACAAATCTTAAGTACAGTAAATGTTTATAATTGCATGTAGTTGTCTTACCACCACTCAGCTCAAGGTATAAATTATGTCCATCATCCCAGCAGGCCTCATCATGCCCCGTCCCCCTAAAGGAGACCACTATTCTTCACCTCTATAACCAAAATTTCACCTCTTCTTCAATTTAATATAAATTAAATAATACTGCATATAATCTTTTGTGTCTGGCTTCTGCTAGAATTTCTGTGAGATTGATGCATGGTTTGTTGCATGATTCAGGAGTTCACTCTCTTTCATCTCTGTTTGGCTTTTTGTTGAATGTAGATACCACAACTTACTCTTTCTCTTATTGATGAGCACCTGGAGTGCTCCCAGTTTTGTGATACCATGAATAAAACCACTTAGAACATCCCTTGACATATTTTGAGGGGCATATGCTCTCATCTCTATGGCTGTCTACCTCAGAGTTATATTACGGGTCATAGAGTATTTGTAAGTTTAGCTAGTAGCTACCGCATAGGAATGCTCTAAAATGACAGAGCCAATTTACATTTCTGTCAGCAATGTATGAGAGTTCTGTTTGTCTGTACCTTCAACCAGCACTTGCTATTGTCAATTTCTAAGATTTTAGACATTCTGGTGGATATACAGTGGATTTTACTGTGGTTGTACTTGCATTTGAATTTTCTTCATTGATAATGATGTTGAAAACTTCTCACATAAGCTTACTGGCCATTTGGACAGTCTCATTTCTGAGCTGTCTCAAAGTCTTTTGTCCGTTTTAATTGATTTACCTTTTTTCTTTTTAAGTTGAAAGACTATATCTTCTGAATCCTTTATCAGATATATATATGATAAATATTTTCTCCCAGTCTTTTTTCATACTCTTAATGATGTCTTTTGAAAAGCAGACCTTATTTTAATAAGGTCCAAATTCTCAATCTTTTTTTAATTTTTTGGCTGAGATCCTTGATGGCAGGGCAGCAGGCTCTTCTTCCAATCCCCAGGGTTAGATCATAATACTACTAAGTGGACTACAGAATCCATTCTCCTTTATATGTTAGTTTTGCAGGCTTCTGTGCAGTGAGGTGTGGCCATGTGCCACAGGTCTGGACTATATGAAGTAAGAGCAGATTTTATAGGAGGTTTCTATGACAGATTATCTTGCTAGGCAAAGGTACAGATTCATGAGAAGAAAGCTATTCTCCTGCTCTCTTCAGCTTGGAAAACTGATGTGGGGACCTGTTACTTTGGAGCAGCTATAATCCTATTGTGACCATGAAAGAAGGCTAAGAGAATCTCGGTGTCATTAACCCAAAATTCTGACATCATTGGTTATTAAACTCATCCTGTAACAACTCCACAAGACTTCTTGTCATATAAGATCATAAGATGCCTTTGCTATTTTAGATGTGGTCAGGAGTCTTCTATCTGCAGATTAGAATGTCCTTCCTAAGAAGGGATCCATGTACACATAATGATCTTCAAACTCCTTTTTTCTCTTACTATATCACAGGCATCATTGTACACACAGATGCATTGTGGGGGGTTTTTGTTTTTGTTTGTGTTTTGAAAGAGAGGAAGAGCATGCACTACTATGGGGGGGGTGGGTACAGCAGAAGGAGAGGGAAAGAGAGAGAATCTTTGGCACAACCCTGAGATCAACAACTTGAGTCAAAATCAAGAGTCCGACTAACTGAGCCACCCAGGTGCCCCACATTCAGACACACTGCACCTTCAAATGTACATAGTATACAGATTTACTTCTATATAGTTAATGGCCACAGAATTCTGTCATGGCTATACTATATATTATTTATCCTATTTCCTGTTTTTGAACATTTAGATTGTTACCATACTATTATTATAAACAATGCTGCAGGAGTGTCTGGGTGGCTCAGTTGGTTAAGTGTCCAACTCTTGATTTTGACTCAGGTCATGATCTCAGGGTGAGATCAAGCCCTCACTGGGCTCCATGCTCAGTGGGAAGTCTGCTGGAGATTCTACTGCCCCTCTACTGCCGGAGTCTCCTACTGCCCCTTTCCCTGCTCTCTCTCTAAAAACAAGCAAATTTTTAAAAAAACAACAATGCTGCAATAATTGTATGGACATGTTTGTATATGGAGTTTAGCCTGTTGATAGGATTCATTCTTAGAAATGGGAATTGCTGGTTCTGTACATTTAAATTTGGATACATACTGGCTTCTAAAAATGTCATTACAATTCAGATTTCCACCAGTTATATAACAGAAAATCTGATTTCCCCACATGGATAACAGCTTAGCGTGTTCCTAATTTTTTAAACTTTTTAAAACCAATTGTGTTGGTTTAAGTGAAATTGTATTTCATTGTGTAAATATGCATTTTTAAATTAATAAATTTGGAAATGTCTTTTTACCTTCTACTATTCGCATGTGTGAACTGCCTATTTATAACTTTTGCCCTCTTCCCTATTGTGCTTTTTTTTTCCTTTTTCTCTTTGATATTGCATCATTTCTGAACTGAGTATTTACCAACATTAATTATATATATGCTACAATATTTTCTTCTTTCAACTGTTCTTATGGAGACTTTTACTAGATAGAAGTTCTATAATTTTATGTATAAACTGTTGATCATGTATCTGTTTTTATGGAGACTTTTATTGGATAGAAGTTCTATAATTTTATGTATAAACTAAACTGTTGATCATATTTCTCCACTTGGTCATATCCTTAGAAAAGCTTTCTCTATGACAAGATCTTTTTTTTAAAGTTTTTTTTTAATTTTTAAGTAATCTCTACACCAACGTGGGGCTCAAATTCATAACCCTGAGATTAAGAGCTGCATGTTCTACTGTCTAAGCCAGCCAGGCACCCTGTCATAGATTATAAAATCTATGACAAGATTTTAATTTTCCTATGCCTTCCCCCATTCTTTTTTCTATTTTGATCTTTTCCTTAACATTTAACAAATACCTATTAGTATTTAATGTGTGCCAGACTCTGAAAACTGAAAAATAACACAAAATGTCTTAACTCTCCTGGAGCTTTCATTTTACACAAACTCTCAAAGAGATAACTAGCATCTCAGAAAGTGATAACTTCTAAACAAGAAATAAGAAAAGAAAATAAGAAAAGAAAAACAAAGCAATGGAGGGGCGCCTGGGTGGCTCAGTGGGTAAAAACAAAGCAACGGAAAGAGGAGTATATGTGTAGGTACTTCAGCTAGGAAGCTCGGGAAATGCCTGTCAAAGAAACTGATGTTTGAAGAGAACTGAACAGTGAGAAGAGTCAAACCTGTAACAATATGAGAGAAGAGAAGCCACAGAGAGGTGACAGCCGGCGCTCTGGCCTTGAAGCAGAAAGGGTATCACAGTAGCTGCTCTTACCTACGGGAGATAAGTTCCAAGCCCTCCAGTGTGCCTGAAACCACAGTACTGAACCCTAAATATACTGGGGGTTTTTTTCTTATACGTATAGAACTAAGATAAGGTTTAATTTATAAGTGAGATACAGTAAGAGATTCACAGTAATAAAATAGATTCACAGTAATAAAAGAGATTCACAGTAATAAAATATACTAAAGTAAAAGTTACATGAAAGTGTTCTCTCTTTTAAAATATCTAATTGTGCTGTACTAACTCTTCTTGTGATGATGTGAGATGATAAACTGTCTATGTGATGAGACAAAATGAGGTAAATGGTCTAGGCGCAGTAATGCAGCATTAGGTTACTGACCTTCCAACTATTCAGATCAACTACTACTGGACTGTGGTTGACCACGGGTTCACTGAAACTGTGGAAAGCAAAACTGTGGGTAAGGAGGGGGCTACTGTACATATATGCTCAGGAGGCAGAGAGAGGGTTCCTGTGTCAGGAGAGCAGGGAATGAAGCACAGGTCAGTCAACGATGGGCTGCGAGAAGCCGGCTGTTGGCCACTTTAGTTTGAATTTCATTGTAATTATGCTGGGAAGTCAGGTATTAATGTAAAGCGAATCACTTCAATATATATGTCAGGGATTTCCACTGTCAAAAAGAATGAGGTAGATCACAGCAGACCAATGATTCCAATGCAGTATGGAAAAAAATGATAAACTATATTTTTAGGATTTAGAGAGGTACAAAAAAATACTGACTAGATAACTAAGTAATTTTCATTTTTAAAAAGACACTAAAGGTGTCTCAGTGGCTCAGTCATCAAGCGTCCACCTTCAGCTCAGGTCATGATCCCACGGTCCTGGGATGGAACCCCATATCAGTCCTCCTGCTCAGTAGAGAGCCTGCTTCTCCCTCTTCCTCCCCTGCTCCCCCCTGCTTGTGCTCTCTCTCCCTCTCTTTGTCAAATAAACAAATAAATATCTTTTTAAAAATAAATAAATAAAACACTCCACTGGTCAGTAACTCTACATAGCAGTTCTCCACATCACTATTCATCTGCAAACTGCAAATAGTGTTCATTATGACAGTTTTTAACATGTTAGAAAAGAGAGAAACATTGAAGTAATAAACTCATGGAATATGGTTTAAAAAAATCAGTAAGCAGTCAAATGCATGCAAAAAAATAAATACAAATGAAATCATAACTCTTGATGAAGAAGTAGTCTCTCTGCCTGTACTACGCATATCACTTTTTGACCTCAAATAATCATATGAAAAAATAACTCAATGTATTTGGTGTCGAATGCCATATCTAAAAACAAACTGCAGAAATATCTATAAAGTAGGTAATTTCTTATTTGAAGAATAAGAAGAAGATGCACTGAAGCTTCTTTTTGTTAAAAAGAATACCATCTAATATAGTTGGAAGGATAAACAGTCCAGTCTGTGGAGATGGTTGTCAGTGACCAAATAGTAACAATCTGAGCATTGCAAATGATTAGTTATTTGGAACCAGTTTTATCTTTCAAGAAGGGTACTATGTCTACAATGGTGTTCCAAAGTGAAAACTGATATAAATTATCCTAGAGAAATGTCATGTTCACTAAGATGACACAATTTACTGGCATGTGATTTCCTACCAAAAAAGAGGGAGAAGTGAATAATTCAATTGGTTTAAAAAAAAAAAAAGGAGAACAGCTCACTGTTTCATTGATACAGTACCATTTCCTAACCTCCTTGACTAATTTAAGTAGTTGTCTGGTAATGATGATGGGTATTTCTCTCGTTATCTGACTATATTACAAGAATTATTTTAGAAGTATTTTTTAATGGTTTAATGGCTGAACCACTTGGGCTGAATTCAGAAGAAAACTAACTCTTGGATGGGAAGTGGAATATAGGTATAAACCACAGGCAAGACTATGGTTTACTGTGACATGTTCTCCACTCAGTGTCAGAGGAGACACTGAGGGATGTTCTGGGCTTGTTTCTATATTTGTTACTTGTATCTCTTGAGGAGGAAGAATTGTAACCAGAATAGACCAGGGCTGGGGAGGAAATGGCAAAGTTTTCTCAGACCGGGCAAGATCTTCACTTAGTACAAGTGGTATCATCAGCCATTGGACATCTCATGGGGAACATTAGGAAACCTGTGGAGCCTATAGCTTCAACAAGGGACAATCTATGTTATACCTGTCTTGTATAAAAAGGCTCCAAATAAATGTTTCTTATCTTTTGATGTCCCATACCAGTATGATTACTATATCCTTTATCTGTATTTGTTGGTGTTTTCTATCAGTCATATCAAAGTCTTGAAACAAAAACAGTCTCACATATTTTACCATTGTGAATGACTTATATTAAAACTAGCTATTGTTGGGTATAAGGTGTATACATAAATATATAAATGAGAGCTTATCATATAAATATATATAATTTAGTACGCAGCTGGACTCCATAGGTGTATGTGTACATACACAGATTACAGATAAATATATACATGACAACTTAGTGTGCAAGAGTGATTTCATATATTTTAGTCAATGGCAAGACTGGTTAACTGTAATTAAACCAATTCCTAGATTCTTGGGGTTCACAGGAAGAGGATCATTCAGCTGAAACCCTGAAGCTACCTGGTAGTTGTTAGTGGGTTGGGAGCTCAATGAATATTTGACAAAGGAAGAGAAGAACATCCCAAATACATGGGAAACTTGAAGAAAGAAGAAGTGATGTGTTGGACCAGCCAACTTCAACAGAGGCCCACAGATGGCAACAGAATCATCCTATTCCCGACTGCTGGTGATTAAATCTCCACTGAAGAAACAGAATTCAATGAGAGGCATGAAGATGAAAGGCAAGTCTCTTTGCTCCCACCACAATTAACTGAGTTTCGGCACTCTGGTGTGGAAAGAGGCTTCTCTAATGCCTGACAAACTGATGAAACTGGAAAAAATTCTAGATGATATATCTTAAGGATACCAAACTTTTGAAAACCTCTGGATATATGTTTATCTGTAAATAACCATAGGACAGAAATAACTTCCTTCCCCAATTGACTATCCTAAATTATTTTTCTAAAGCAACTTCAAAGCAGCTTAAGCATGTCCCAGTTTTATGTACATCTGCCTGGGAGTCATCTCCAAATCTGTGTCCCAGAGTCTGCAAGCCCAATATGTACTAACCAACTTCCTCTCCCCTCCCCTCTCCCTCTTCCTTCTTCCCCTACCCTACCCTGAAGTATCTCACAATCTAGAAGGGGATGATTTATGACTTGACGAGAGAAAAGCTCCATTCCATACAATTCCAAGAAGTTCACCTTGAATCATCTACCATCCATACTTCTATCAAAATTTCTGACAAAGACATAGAGATGCACAGATGAATGATGTAAGGGGCATGCTAGGTGGGCATCAATTCCTTTATACTTCTAAGTATGAATAAGGAAGCATCTACAACCATTCCCTTCCTCACTCCTCTGTTAACTTGGAGAAATCACTGGAGGAAATAGATGAAAAAGGACAAAAGCTATGGGATACATTTTTCCAACAAGAATGGCAAAAGAACAAAACAGGGATTACAATTCCTAAAGAACTCCATCTGATGCTTTCACATTACTATTAAATTCAATTTTGCCCTAAGAATTTGAGAAGATTTTTGATAATTTCTACAATTTCAAATTGCCTGAAGAATAAATTATTAATCTTTTTCTTGTGACTTAAACTCTATTTTTCAATATCAAACTCCCTTAGTCCAGTTGCAGTTGAATGGTTGATATGCCCTTACATATTTTGTGTCTGAAAACTTTCACACTTAATTTTGCTGTTCATCTTTCTTATTTGAGAGGCAATTGTTTTCTTTTTCAGGCCTAAGACTTTTTGAAGAGTGTTGAAAAGCAGGCAGATCCAAAGCATTGTATACATAGTGTTTAGTGTGTAAAAGTGCCCTGAACAAGACATCTCAGAGTGCTAGTTACACAACTTGTAAAATATTCTTTTTCTTTTTTCTTTTCTTTTCTTTTAAGAGAGAGAGAGCACGTGCACATGTTGGGGAAGAAGCAGAGGGACAGCAGGAAAGAGAATCCCAAGCAGGCTCCGTGCTCAGCACAGAGCCCTATGTGGGGTTTAACCCCATGACCCTGAAATTATGACCTGAGCCCAAATCAAGAGTCAGACACTTAACTCACTGAGCCTCCCAGATGTCCCTATAAAATATTCTAAATGAAGGGACCAGAAAGACTATGTACTCCAGGGGCTACAAACTCAAATGGATTCAGGGACAGGCAGGTAATGTATATGAATGATGTCATGAAGAAAGGATGAACTGTAGCAAACTAGAGAGGGATACAAATCAACCAACCAGTCAACTAAAAATATTGTTCCAATTCAATCCAATATGGTAGTTTGGGCCTTTTGGCTGTTGATCTCCAATTCCAAAGCTTAGGAATATGATCTGAGTTACCTGGGGTTTCACAAAATACAGCTGTGGGGGCTGGAGCCCCAGTCCACACCTCCTGTGGTCTGATTCAGTGCATGATTTGTCCTATCACCATGCTGCATGTCTGCAGGTTGTGCACCGTCCCTAGAAAAGAGGAAGAACTTTGAGGACCTGCTATGTGCTCAAGCCCTTTACGTAGGTTATTGTTTTTAGTCTTCAACATATCTTTGAGATTGTTAAGAGCCTCATTTGTCAAGCAAGAAAAGTAAGGCACAGCACTGTTAAGCAATTTCTCTGACATTGACCTATAAAGGTATGGGCAACCTAATTGTATGGGTTTTGAATCCAAGTCCACCTGGCTTTGAAGTTTGTGTTTTTTGATCGCTTCCATGAAATACACCTCACCTCCAGGAAAGGTAAGTAATTTAAGTAGTGCTTCCGAGAAGTGGCCATTATGCCATCATGGTAGAGACACAGAAATGTATCAAGCAAGGTTGTCAGTGTAATGAATCCTGGCAATGATGACGAAGAGGAGAAAAGATGCTTTATGTTGCTGGGGCTGCTTTTCTTTCACATGCTCAATCCTCATCTTTACAGACTTGTTAGCTTTGCTTCACACGGCTGATCGTTCCCACCTGCACTTTTCTTGAAACACTTCCTCTATTTGCTTTCTGGACAATCTCTCTTTGTCAATCTCCCACCTCATGCCTCTGAACAGTGGAGTGAGACATGGTTCAGTCCTCTCTCCCGTTCTCCTCACCACTTGCTATCACCCAGCAACTTGGCTTCATCAAAATGCCATCTATAAGATGCTGACTTTCACATTTATATTTCCAGTCCTGACCCCCTTCCTGAAGTCTGGCTGATAGACCTCCATGGCCCATTATCTCAAATCTTTCAGTAACAGATGTGCTTTGGAATGTATTTTTTTCTGATTTTATAAATTTATATGCATATACTGTATACTACAGATTATCCCCAATGAGGTTTGGGGCAGCACCCAATATTCAAATGTACTAACACTGCTCCAGCAAAACAAGACTATTCACACCAAATTAGATGAATGACTACAAATAACCTCATATCAATTAAATCAAGTTTTCTGTCAAAGAAGAAGTAAAATCCCCATCCCTATTTTCTTTCTCCATCCTTACCCTGCTTTATTGTCCTCCATAGCACTTACCAACTCCTGGCATATTATATAGTGCTTGTCCATCTGCATGAATATTTACTAATGGCATCTCTAGTCTCATTTTCAAAATAAGTAACTTGAAGCCCAGAGATGCTGAACAACTAGTTTCTCCCTACTAAAGACCAATCTTTAGCAGAATCAAGGGCAGAATCCAGGCTCAAGAGATCTTTCATCTCATTTCTCTCAAAACTCCAGAGATATATAAAGTATTCATGGACTGCTGAGTAGCTCTGAAATTTTAATAACTTGGATTTTTGGACTATTATAAAAACCTGTGACATTTTTTGTCACTAAGTAATATATGTTGTTTTCACAAGAAATTCTTTTAGAACACGAAATGTCCCTTACTTGTCTTCCTAGGGATGGGTACATAAAACCAGGATGTAAAATGTTCTTGCTCCCCCAGTTACAAACAATATGAGCTTTAAAATGGTACTCCCAGGGCACCTGGGTGGCTCAGTCATTAAGCGTCTGCCTTCAGCTCAGGCCATGATCCCAGGATCCTGGGATCGAATCCGGGAGGCCTGCTTCTCCCTCTCCTACTCCCTCTGCTTGTGTTCCCTCTCTCGCTGTGTCTTTCTCTGTCAAATAAATAAATAAAATCTTGTAAAAAAATGGTTTAAAAAATTAAAAAGGCACTCCATTTCTCTGAGCTTCACTTTTATCATAGAAAAAAATGATATAAACGAGAACTGTATAATATGTGTCCCACTTATCTCAATAGTTTATTACAAATTTTTTAAAGATTTTTTTATTTGTTTATTTGAGAGAGAGAGAGCATGTGTGCACATGCTGGAGGCAGAGTGAGGGGTAGAGAGAGGGACAAGCAGACACTGTGCCGAACTTCGAGCCCAAAACGGGGCTTGATCTCATGACCCTGAGATCATGACCTGAGCCAAAATCAAGAGTCAGACGCTTAACCAACTAATCCACCCAGGCACCCCAAGAGCTCTACAAATAAAAAATATAGGGGCGCCTGGGTGACTCAGTGGGTTAAGCCTCTGCCTTCAGTTCAGGTCATGATCTCAGGGTCTTGGGATCGAGTCCTGCATCGGGCTCTCTGCTCGGCAGGGAGCCTGCTTACTCCTCTCTCTCTCTGCCTGCCTCTCTGCCTACTTATGATCTCTCTCTGTCAAATAAATAAATAAAATCTTAAAAAATATATATATATATAATAGTAATCATCACTTAGTACTATGAAACATAGTTTTAAAAATCTAATATAAAATATTAAAAGCAAATACTGCATACTAATTAAAATCATTAACTATGGATCCAGATTGTCCACCTAAAATCCTGGCTCTACCACTTACTAGTTCTGTGATATGGGGCAAGCTGCTTAACCTCTCTGAAGTTTATTGTCCTCATCTACAAAGTAAGAATTATAATAGTAGCTACCACTTAAGACTATGTTTTAAATGTATCAATGTATATAAAATGCTTAGAACAATGCCTGGCATCTCATAAATGATCAGTGTTAGCTGCTACAGTAATGCAATTAAGAAACTATTATTATAACTACCAGATATAAAGATACACAGCTAGATATACATGCATATTCATGTGGTTATATATAGATGTAGGAAAGGATTTAGCTACACAGCCAGTGAACTTAGTAGCTCTGTTATTTTTATTGCTTCTTAATAGAGACCACAGACATACATGGGAAATATGAGAGTGTGGTTCCAGCAATCTACTATAGTTAAGTTCATATTGCAAATCCCTTAAGTATCACTAACTTTCCATATTGTTAGAATTTAGTCCCCACAAATGCAGCCACTACTTGGGCAGAATGTAGCAGCTGCCCAACAGGTGTTGAGAAATATGAGAAGTGGGGGGAACACCATAATTCCCAGAGGGGAACAGACTCTCTTTTAATGCTTTACTGAGGAAAAAAAGGCAGTAAAGTAGCATAAAGCAAGTAGTATTGTACCTAAAAACAAAAGTTATACATTAGAAATGAAGGTAAAACAAAAGATTTACCCCTTTCTGTGAGCTGAGTTTTTCCAAGTTACTGTAGACTAACAGGAAACTCCCTCCATTCTTAGCACTGTCTTGGATGGGAAGTCTACAATCTCTGTTGGCTTTAATGTGAACCATCAAGACAGGAAGTTCTGCATTTGTTGTAAGTCCCTCCTGCTGTGAGTTAATACAATGTCTGCGCTGCTATTTCAGGCAGAGTGGAGAAGGAAGAGTCCTCCTCATGCTCAGAAAGCATCTTTCCCTTCCTTAGAGAACTATTATTTGATGTCTTGTCCAAATCAATTGAACACTTTGTTACTACGTTTCAAGATTTTTCTGTAGATCTAAGATAGTCATTTTGCCCTTCAGAGCTTTATTCATAAAGTATATTGGATGACTGATCATATTATTCATTTAATCTATAGATGTTTTGGATTCTGTGTGCCCAGCACTGAGCTAGATAACATAAAAACTATGTAAGAAATACATGGCTCCCAGGGTGTATAAAACTTTGATGGGGATTTAGACACATTAAAAGATTCAAGAGGAAAAGAGGAGAGTATTTAATAGATAGTTGAACTAGTTGCCCAAATTCAAATGTTATGTTTTCAGTGTTGTATCCTATTGCCTTCCTAGTATATGACCTGTATCATAGCAAGAACTCAAATAATTTTAAAATAAATTGATCAGTGGAAGATGATGACTTAATATATATAAAGAGCTACAAGAGCATTACTGAATTTTAAACTAAAATCACTCATCTAGGGGCGCCTGGGTGGCCCAGTAGTTAAGCATCTGCCTTCGGCTCAGGTTATGATCCCAAGGTCCTGGGATCAAGCCCCGCATCTGGCTCCCTGCTCAGTGGGGAGCCTGCTTCTCCCTTTCCCTATGCCCCTGCTTGTGTTCCCTCTCTTGCTGTGTCTCTCTCTGTCAGATAAATAAATAAAATCTTTTAAAAATAAAATAAAATAACTCATCTAGTCTAAATAAGTATTATAAAATAAAGCAAGCAATTGTGACAGAGATTGGCTAGTCACTCATCATATCCACTTCCTCTTCTCCCTTGGTATGTCACAACTGCTTCTCCCAGCATCCCTTGCAATTATGTGAAGTCATGTAACTGAGTTTTGGTCAGTGACATGTATATATAAACCTTATATATCTACTTCCAGGAAGACACAAAAACCTCTCTTGGAATCTTTCATGCATCATCTCTTTATCTACCTGCTGAATACTGATGATCCTCTGGAGGCCTTTCAGAGTCTTAAAGATGGCAGACCTACCAGTGAAGAAGCCTGGGACCCTAAATAAATTGTGTGAAGCAGAACAGGGAGAGCAGGAATGATGACATTAGGCTGGGATGTGAGTGAGAAAAAAGACTTATTGAATCATTAGTGTCTGCTAACTATACAAGTGTATGAACAAAAGATGCAGAGGGTAGTATTATTTATAATAATGAAAAAGCAAAAGTAATGTCCAATTATGAAAGAGAGTTTAAATAAGCAGTATAAACCTATTCATAATGTAATCATCCACAAAAAGTGATGTCTGTAAATGCCATATTTCAATATATGAGAATGTTAACATTTTAATATAAAAATCAGGATGCAATATATAAAATCTTATATAATTATGTTTTATACACAAGTTAAAATTCTTATGATATTAAAACACAGGAAGTTAATATATCACAATGTCAAATACAGTTGTGTTAGATACACACAGCTGGATTTATCCGGTAGAGTAGATTCATGATTGATTTTCCTACTCTTAAATTTTTTTACTTTTTGGCATTGTGGCATCATTGCTTTATAATTTAAAAACAGGATGCAAAAAAGCTATTTAAAAAACAAAGTTGGGATGCCTGGGTGGCTCAGGGGGTTGGGGCCTTTGCCTTCAGCTCAGGTCACGGTCTTGGGGTCCTGGGATTGAGCCCCGAATCAGGCTCTCTGCTCAGCAGTGAGCCTGCTTCCTCCTCTCTCTCTCTGCCTGCCTCTCTGCCTACTAGTGATCCCTGCCTGTCAAATAAATAAATAAAATCTTAAAAAAATAATAAAATAAATAAATAAATAAATAACAAAGTTAATTCTCAAATGGTAAGCATACAAATCATATGTGCTTTTTTTATTCTGAAATGGACGGATCAACTTTATCCAGAGGGAACAAGAAAGCTTCGCGGAAAAAATGCAACTAGCGTGGGGGCCTGGGTGGATGAGAGGATTGACTTAGCACAGAGAGTGTTCCAGTCAAATGGAGGAGAGTGAATGAGGGTTTGGGGATATGAAGAGATTCTGAGACTGCCTAAAAATCTCAAGACATTGGGCAGGGCACCGTAAGGGGGCATTCTGAGAATACTTTCTTTGTCTCCAGATTCCAGTGTTCTATCCTTTCTGCAATTCTTCCCACCCTTAAGTCCAGTGCTTGGGCCTGCTCTCCTGGGATTGGAGGTCAGCTTGCATGGGTTGCATTCATCTGTTACTCGAGTTCCCCCAACAGGGTCTGGGTGAAGTCAGAGGCCCACCCAGCAAGAGTGCTATTTTCTGGCTAACCTGGGATATGTTGGCCTCAGACCACATAAATGGGTTGAACAGAATTTTGGGATCCAGGCTCAGTTCCCTCACTCATTTTCCTTATGCACTGACTGTCTAGACTTTGAATTGAAAGCAGACATGTGACAGATCCAGAGTCTGTCTTCAAAAAAAATCTCACAGCTTTGGGAGGATAGGATGAAGATGGCAAGTTAAGGAAAACACTATTTATTTGAGTATTCTTTCTCTGGCATAGGTAAGACTAGAGACTTTGCAAAACTCTCAGGTACTGTCATCGCTGTCTTACAGATCAGACAACTGGGCTCAGAGATACTCAGTTACTTTTCTTTTTTTTTTTTTAAGATTTTATTTATTTATTTGACAGACAGAAATCACAAGTTGGCAGAGAGGCAGGCAGAGAGAGAGGAGGAGGAAGCAGGCTACCTGCTGAGCAGAGAGCATGATGCGGGGCTCGATTCCAGGACCCTGAGATCAAGACCTGAGCCAAAGGCAGAGGCTTAACCCACTGAGCCACCCAGGTGCCCCACTCAGTTACTTTTCTAAGGTCACATAGCAGGAAATAAGCAGCAGAGGCTGAACTGAAATCTAAGTCAATCTAATTTCTTTATCTAAGAAGTTCTGATAATATAGCTCATGATATTAAAGAAAAGGGGTAGGAACAGATTATTTTGGAAGTTCAAATAAGACCCCAAAGGTGGGACTGCTGGTAAGATGTGAAACAAAGGGAAAGCATTTTTTTGTTGTTGCTGTTTTAAATAGATGGATATTTGGGGCAGTCTTAGTTTCAAAGCAAAGCTCTTGTTTTGTGGGCTACTTGGGAACGGCTTAGGGGCAGCTGCCTGGCATTAGTTGGAAATATGCAAGCCAGGCTTGAATGATCCTCAAGCCTCCTTTCTCTATTTGTAAAGGCTGAGTATGCCTTTGAAACTCAGCCTTCTAAAACCTGTCTCTGCATACTTGGAAATAGGCCTGTCACAGGCAGGCAGTCAAGACATGTTTAGCTACCACTTCACAAGCAAGCATTTTAAAAGGTGCTCCTAATCCATTCAGGCCCCTCATAAATGACAGGAGCCTGCACATTACCATAGTTACTGAATCAGCAATCAGTCTCCATCCATTTCCTTTTCTGTTACAGAACAGTGAATGAGAGGGTGCAGCACAGCAGGTGAGTTGAAAGCCTTTCTCTGCTTCACTCTCAACCCTGTTCTATTAGCTCTCTGTTCAATTAGGACCATGAAGCCACCTATTTATAGAGACAAGAGCAAATCTACGTATAAACTGGAATAATAGGGCTGTTATCTCAAAACCTAGGGCACAGTCTCATCAATCAACCATAGAAGGGGAAGGAGAGCTGAGGCCCAGCACATGCAGAGCCAGTCATTTATATGATCTTACGGAAATCCAGGCCTAACAGCGGGCCCCCTCACCACACCCAGATATGCATCAATTCCGATTTTACTACCAGATTAAGCCCAAACTCCACGTCTGACATAAAGCACTTAGTAATTGGTCCACAGCTCACCCTTCCAAGCTCATCACTCCTTCTTCAACTGCAAGACTTATCTCAAGTGTCTCCTCCTCCAGGCAGTCTCTCTAGCTCTATCCAGATTATTTCCTTGTGCTCTCTCCTAACACATTTCATTTTGCTGTAATTATCTATTTGCTTATCTATCTCCTCCACCTATAAATCACTAAAGGTCAACAAGCTGGATATGATTAGCACCTTACTATGGTACACCGTAGGCATGCAAGAAAGTTTGAGTAAAGTGTGACTGCCTCTCTCAGGAGATCTACTCATCCCAGCATGTCCAGCTACTCTGGACCATTCCTAGAAGGTGCTCTACACACTAAGACCCCTGTGCCCCTCTAGATTCTCTTTACTTCACCTGAAATACCTTTAACCCTCTGCCCCCCACACTATGGTGTTGCCCGAAGAAACTGCATCCAAACTGCACTTCAGCTTTAAGTGCTGCCCTGTATCTGAAGACTTCTTTGAATCTCTAAGGCAGACCTGCTTGTCCTCAAGCTCAGGGCCCAAATTCCTTCTGTGGCTCTGCTTGGCCAAATGTGTCCGTCTCATCCATTGACTACGAGTTCCTCCAGGGCAGGAACCAAGCCTTGCCCATCTCCGTGTTCTGCATCTGCCATCCAGCGGAGGCTTAATACTCAAAATGGAGTTAAATAATAAAATAAGCAAGAGTCACTCAAAATAATCAGCAAATCACCTGCCTTTTGGCTTCCCACAGAAATAGTGTGTGAATCTTACCCCCACATCCCCATGCAAGGAGACCTTGTTTTGACAACTCACTTACCTTCTCACACCTGAGAAGCAAATGGCAAGCAGCAGCCTAAGAAGGATGGGAAATTGTGGTTAGTGATATTTTCTTCACCTGGGATACAGGCAGGATCAGTTTTAAAGTGATTGCCATTTGGAGCAGCAACCTAAGATCAATCACTACCCTTGTTCTTGCCAAGTTGTAAGCAGAGTTTCTGTTTCCCATCTGCCTGTCAGAAGAACATAATTCTACCCTTAAACCTGCCTTCGGGCTAACATGATTGAAATGGAGGTAAGTAGGAAAGGTGAGAGAAATTAACAAAAAGATAAGGAAAAACACATTCCCCCAAAGCTTCAATTAGGGATGGCATACACTAAGTAGGAGTTTTAGGTTCGATCCAGTCTGTTCTTTAATTAATCTTAGCTAGCTTGTGATCTTGGGATAATTACTTAATCCTCCTAAATCTCTGCTTCTTTATTCACAGAGTTGGCTTGGGGATTAAATGAGGTAATGCATGTTTCAAATAAAAAGCAATGAACAGCATCTAAGAAGATGTTCAGTAAGTATATATTTTTGTAATCATCAAGATGCCAGGAGGAATTACATCACTGTATCATGTTACATTTGTGATTTCAGTCAGGTTCCCTGGAAGCAGACTCTGAGACAAGATTTGTGTGCAAGTAAATGATAAATGAAGTGCTCCCTGGAGGAACCAGAAGGGATGGAGGAGGCAAGACAGATAAGAGGCCAAGCCAGCATGGGATTTTAGGCAAAGCCTCAGCCCCAGCCTTCAAGGGGCCCCTGGAATGTGAATTATAGTTCAGAAGTTGTCCCAACTCCAGCCAAGGGGTCTGGGCTTTATACTTTCTCATCTGTAGTCATCAGCTAAGATTACTCTGGGGCACACGCGTGCACACACACACACACACACGCGCATTTCCATGTACTCTACTCTCATTCTTGAAACCTGAGCAAAGCAGTGCATAGAGCCCTTTTCCCAAAGAGATAAGAGGAGGCCTTCACAAGCAAAGAATACACGACCCAGCAGATGGGCACCTGGAAACAGAAGAGGGATCTGAGATGCGTCACTGTGTCCACAGCACTTTGAAAGAGGCACTTGTAAGCAATTTCTCATTCATTGTGCAGATGGTCCCCAATGCATCCCTGGTAAGAGCTTCCAGAGGACTGACCTGAGATAGAGCAGCTTTGGGATGGACCTGTGAGAAAAGCCCTGCCGTCTGTCCCTGCCCCTGCTCGGGGATACACTTGCAAGTCAGCAATGACAACAAAAGGGGGAATAATGACCCCAAACAAGCCTAATACTGGACTTTAGAGCAAGCTGAGGAGGCTTCAAAGTCCTCACATCCAGGCTGCAACCAGACCAATTAAGGAGGCTATCTGGGCTGAAACCTGAGGTGTCAGGAATTATTAAAGCTCCCAGAGATTCCAGTGTGCCCACAAGCTTGAAAATCTCTGTGTTAAAGGAAGCTGACCAGTCAACACATCCACAGCTATAGAGTAAGGACCAGGTAATTATACCAGCAATGTAAGAGATTTTGAGTTAGTCATTTGCCCAATATTTACTGAGCACCTTCTAAGAACAAGGTACTATGGTTTAAGTGCTCAGGGGACATGAAAAAGAAATTCCTCTCTTCTCCACCCTATCTCCACAGTCTTGGGGGTGGGGAATGATATGTAGAAAAATAACTGCAGTCCTCTCTGTTATAAGCTGCAGGAGGAGTGTGTGTGTGTGTGTGTGTGTGTGTGTGTGTGCGCGCGTGCGCGCGTGCATGCAATTTTGGGAAGGAAGGAAACATGCTTAGGAAAGCTTCCCAGTAGGAGAGAGACTAGAGCCAGGCTTAAAGGATGAGGTGGGGGATGAGGGTGGGGATTTGAAAAGTGAATGGTAAGGAAATAGCATGTGCATGTCTTGGAGAAAGAATAAAAGGCACTGAGTGCCAGGATATATCAATGACTTGCTATAGCAATTCCAGTATGTGGGAGCATACTGGAACATGAGGATGAGGGAAAGTCAGGGCTGTGGCATGGTCTGCATTTGGACCCTTCACCCACAGAGAGGGCACATCTCTGACAGCACCAAGAGCCCGGGGAACATCCAGCCCTCCTCCTTCCCCCAGGCCTCCATTCTGGAAAAGTAGACAAGAAGTGGATGGGTTTATTTGTTCATTAGTGGCAACATAGCTTTGCTTCCTACATACCCAGAGACACAGAGAGACACATAAACACACACACACACACACACACACACACACACACACACACATCCCCGTTTATTAAAACCAATCCCAATGTAATGCCCAGCCCCAACTTTCTTCACATTCCCAGGGATATGTGTACTCAATGATCATTTCTGTGTCCAAATTCCTCTTCCTGCTGAAATCAAAATCTCATTTCATCTTAACCCCCGCCCCCCCAGTTGTTCTGTCTTTGGATAGGTACCAGTACAGATGAGGATTTTAATTTCTACTAGACTCTTTCATGCCAGACATTTGTGTGTTTAGCAGACTCATCGAAAACTGAGATGAGGAAAGGCATTTATATAACAGAAAAACAAATTAAAAATGAGAATTTAGAGAGTTCTGCTTTAAGAGTTCTAGAGCTGTGCCTCTACAGACAACTTCTTGCTGGTCACATCTCTCTAAAGGTTATAGCCTCCTGCTCTGTAGCTCAGTCTCCCCCAAACACACACATACACACACACGCTTTTATGCTCGTTTCATCTTAATTCCCTAAATTAATTATGCAGAACAGTTCAGCTGTTCTGAGTTCTCCCACCCTCTATTGGATTCCAGGCTTATTTTTAAAAATACCACCTATTAATGTGCCTGCAAAACAAAGGTTCATCCACCCTTGGACTCATCCTTTATCAGCACAGAAGAAATGGAAGAAGCTCTGAAATCTCATCTTTTCTCTTTCTTCCATGAGCGTCTGTAACTGGAAGGGGAGAGTATAGAGACTCATTTTCCCTGCTCCGCTACTTATTCAAATGCAGCAGTACCTACAGTTTTTGTTTTAAATAATTTCTTTCAGGGCATCTGGGTGGCTCAGTGGGTTAAGCCTCTACCTTCGGCTAGGGTCAGGATCTCAGGGTCCTGGAATCAAGCCCCGCATCAGGCTCTCTGTTTAGCAGGGAGCCTGCTCCCCCGCCCCCCTCTGCCCCGCCTGCCTCTCTGACTACTTACGATCCTTCTCTCTCTGCCAAATAAATAAATAAAATCTTTAAATAAATAAATAATTTCTTTTGGTTCCATTCAGTAACAAATACCTTACTGTCCACAGTGACAGGTTCAATAACTTGCCCACAAGTCTAATGTGACACAGGGAAGGGAGCATGCCTTTTGTTGAAGAGATCAGCTTTTGAGCACCTACCAAGAGCTAGGCAGCCTGTGTAGATTAATTTGTTCTATCCCATGAGTTATGCACTTTTAAAAATTACTGTTATTATGGGGCATCTGGATGGCTCAGTCAGTTAAGCATCTTGACTCTTGGCTTTAGCTCAGGTCATGCATGATCTCAGGGTCATGAGATCAGGCCCCACATTGAGCTCTGAGCTCAGCGATTCTTTCCCCCTCCCTTTTCCTTCCCCTCTGCTCCTGTACCTACTCACGTTCTCTCCCTCTAAAAGTAAAATAAATAAAATCTTTTTAAAAAATACAAACTGTTATGAAATGAATGAGGAGACAGAGAAGTGACTTACTCAGAGTTAGCCAATTCCATGGTGTGGCTGCATGTTTTACACTGTTCAATTTTCTTCTAATTCTTCACATGGAAGCTGAATGCAAATACCTCTTCTCATTCCCTCACTAGGCATTCAACAAAGTTGCCAAGATAGCATAAAGAGTTCCTATATATGCCACAATCAATTTTCCCTCTTTTTTAAAGTTTTATTTACATTCCAGTTAGTTATCATATAGCATATTAGTTTCAGGTATATAATATAGTGATTCAACACTTCCATACATCACGCTGTGCTCATCACACAAGTGCCATCCTTAATCCCCATCACCTGTTTAGTCCATCCCCCACACACATCCCTTCTGATAACCATCAGTTTGTTTTCTACAGTTAAGAGTCTGTTTCTTGGTTTATCTTTCTCTCTCTTTTCCCTTTGCTCACTTGTCATGTTTCTTAAATCTCACATAGGAGGGAAATCATATGGTACTTGTCTTTCTCTGACTTATTTCACTTAGCATAATACTCTCTAGCTCCATCCACATCATTGCAAATGGCAAGGTTCCATCCATTAAATGGCTGAGTAATATTCCATTGTACATATGTACCACATCTTCTTCATCCATTCATCAATCCATGAACACTTGGGCTGTTCCATAATTTGGCTATTATTGGTAATGCTGTTATAAACACTGTGATGCATGTATTCCTCTGAATTAGTATTTTTTTAAGATTTTACTTATTTTTTTGAAGATTTTATTTATTTATTTGACAGACAGAGATCACAAGTAGGCAGAAAGGCAGGCAGAGAGAGAGGAGGAAGCAGGCTCCCTGCTGAGCAGAGAGCCCAATGCAGGGCTCGAGCCCAGGACCCTGGGATCACGACCTGAGCCGAAGGCAGAGGCCCAACCCACTGAGCCACCCAGGCACCCCTTGAATTAGTATTTCTGTATTCTTTGGGTAATAAGTAGTAATGCAATTACTGGATCTAGGGTAGTTCTATTTTCAACTTTCTGAGGAACCTCCCTACTATTTTCCAGAATGGCTGTGCCAGTCTGCATTCCCAACAACAGTGCAAGAGGGTTACCATTTCTCTGCATCCTTGCCAAACCAGTTGTTTCTTGTGTTGTTGATTTTAGCCATTCTGACAGGTGTGAAGTGATAGCTCACTGTAGTTTTGATTTGCATTTCCCTAATGATGAGTGACCTCGAACATCTCTCCATGTGTCTGTTGTCTACCTGTATGTCTTCTTTAGAAAAAAAAAATGTCTCTTCATGACTTCTGCCCATTTTTTAACTGGATTATTCATTTCGGGGTGTTGAATTGTGTAAGTTCTTTATATACTTTGGATACTAACCCTTTATCAGATATGTCATTTGCAGATATCTTCTCCCATTCTGTAGGTTACCTTTTAGATTTGTTGTTTCAGTCACTGTTTAGAGCTTTTTATTTTGATGTAGTCCTATAGTTTACTTTTGATTTTGCTTCCCTTGCCTCAGGAGATAAATCTAGAAAGAAGTTGCTACAGCTGATATGAGAGAAGTTACTGCCTGTGTTCTAGGATTTTTATGGTTTTAGGTCTCACATTTAGGTCTTTAATCCATTTTAAATTTAGTTTTGCACATGGCATAAAAAAGTGATTCCGTTTTCTCAACACCGTTTGTTGAAGAGACCATCTTTTTTTTCCCCATTGAATATTCTTTCCTGCTTTGTCAAGATTAGTTGACCATATAATTATGGTCATTTTCTGGGTTTCTATTCTGTTCTATTGGTTTATGTGTTCTATTTTTGTGCTAGTACAATACTGTTTTTATTACTACGTCTTTGTAATATATCTCGAAGTCTGGAATTGTGATGTCTCCAGCTTTGTATTTCTTTTTCAAGATTGCTTTGGCTATTAGGGGTCTTTTGTGATGCCATACAAATTTTAGGATTGTTCTAGCTCTGTAAAAAATGCTTTTGGTAGGGGTGCCTGGGTGGCTCAGTGGATTAAAGCCTCTGCCTTTGGCTCAGGTCATGATCCCAGGGTCCTCGGATCGAGCCCCACATCGGGCTCTCTGCTCAGCAGGGAGCCTGCTTCCTCCTCTCTCTCTGCCTGCCTCTCTGCCTACTTGTGATCTCTCTCTGTCAAATAAATAAATAAAATCCTTTAAAAAAATGCTTCTGGTATTCTGATAGGGATTGCATTAAATGTGTAGACTGCTAGCATAGTCATTTTTAACAATATTTGTTCTTCAAATCCATAAGCATGGAATGTCTTTCAATTTCCTTGTGTCATCTTCAGTTTCTTTCATCAGTGTTACACAGTTTTCAGAGCAAAGGTATCTCACCTCTTTGGTCAGGTGTACACCCAGGTACCTTACTGTTTTTGGTGCAGCTGTAAGTAGGACTGATTCCTCAGTTTCTCTTTCTGCTGCTTCATTACTGATATATAGAAATGCAACAGATTTCTGTATATTGATTTTATACCCTGCAACTTTACTGAATGTATCAGTTCTAAAAGTTTTTTGGTGAATTCTTTTGGGTTTTCTATATATACTATCATGTAATATGCAAAGAGTGTAAGTTTTACTTCTTTCTCAATTTCCTCTATTATTAACATCACACATCAGTATCCATATTTGTTACAACCAATAAACCAATATTTATACATTTAAAATAAAATCTACACTTTTATTCAGATTTCCTTGGTTTTCACCTAATGTCCTTCTTTTTCTGTCCCAAGATCCCAACCAGGATATATTACAGTTAGACTTGGGTTTCACTAGACTGTAATAGGTTCTCAAGCTTATATCGTTTTTTGATGATCTTGAGGGTTTTGAGGACTCCTGACCAGGCATTTTGTAGAATGTCCTTCAGTTTGGGTTTGTCTGATGGTTCCCTTATGTTTTACAGGGATTATGGATTTAGGGGAGGAAGAAAACAGAAGTAAAGTTCCATTCTTATTGTATTATATCAAAGGTACACAACTTATCAGAACTTATCACCGTTGACGTTAGCCTTGATCACCTAGCTGACGCAGTATCTGTCATATGCTCCACTGCCAAGTTATACCCTACCTTTTACCCCCAGCCCTTTTCATATTATACTCTTTTGAAGTCCAAAGTAGTACATCAAGATGGGAACTATAGGAAATGTAAAGAAAGTACACATGGTCTCTCAAGTGACTTCAGGTTCTAGATGAAGAGAAATCATACACACACATACATTCACACCACAATCTGCTTATATTTCAAGAATGACTATTTAATTGGATAGATAACGTGATACACTGAATCTTTAAATCACATCTCATTATCACATCCAGTTTCTAGCACCTATAAACACGAACTTGTGGTTGTAGAGAAAATGAAATTTATTCCAATACTCCTTTTGGGGGACATTCTGGTAAGATACAAGGATACATCTTTGGTAACAGAGATTCCTTTAAGAAATGAACCTCCTTAATGATCTGAGTTTTTGATCCAGCAAGCATATTTTGAGTGCTTCCCCTGTGAAGATACTATTCCAGGTGCTGGGGGAGGATTGGTGAGAGGGTTCATAAAGATCCTAATACCTGTCCAGAGCTCCTCATTTCATGGAGGAGTAAAGATATGTACCAAACTGCTATAAAAAAAGATCTGAGATAGAAAGCTCAGAGATCGTAAGATAAAACCAGTAAGTGTTCCTAGGTCCTGAGGAATGAGAGAGATATTTCCAACTGAGAGGAGAAATTAAGAAAGATTTCCAAGAGGAAGATGGGATTTGACCTGAGTCTTGAAACTGCATATGATTTCATTTTTTAAAAAAATTGGTTCAAGCTCAGGGAACAGCAGGAGAAAGACCTAAGATATGAAAACCATAGGAGTGTTTCAGGAATAGAAAATAACATGGAAAAGGTATGGCCCAGAATTCACCTATATGTAGGGATGCGGGCACTGGCAAGCATTAAGAGTAGAACATCTGTGAAGACCAGATGGTAGAAGCCCTTGAACTCCTTGCCAGTAGGTCTAGACTTTATTCTGTAGGCCACAGGAAGCATTTCTAAGTGTAGGAATGGTTTTACAAGCATTATGCTTTAGGAGTAGTCTGCAGTGTGCTCTAAGGACAATGGTGGTGTGGGGGAAAATATTAACAGCAAGCATATTTAGGACACTATTCACTGGTATGTAAGTGTTGGTAAATAGTAGAGTTAACACAAAAATGAACTAAACAGTAAGTCATTTACTTAAGGGAGTTCTTCCCTAAGTCAACACATGGTTTAATGAATCTGGTGTCACCCAAACTTTCTAAAGTAAAAGTCAACATTATCCCTTATCTCTTTCATTTTTTATCCTCCATAACAACCTCTTGAGGTAGGTCTTCTCCATCTGCATCTTCCAGATGAGAAAAAAAAAAATGAAGCTCACAAAAGCTGAATGTCTTGTTCAAGGCCACACAGCAAACAAGTAATGGAGTCTGGGTTTGAACTGTCATCCAGAGTGACTCAAGAGTCTGACCTCTCAGGACATTCTGCGCCAGAGCTAAGTTTATAGACTGGTCTCATATGTCCATGTGTGAACCATCTATTTATGGATCACCCAGAGAAAATGTGTAATATCAAGCTGACTTCACCCTGCCACCCAGCACGTTCCTGGAGTACCTCCCAGCTGGTGTCTACTCAGGGAACAAAAGCTCACTTCAATATTAGCCCAAGTCAAATCTAATTAGAAAGGCAAATCCACTCCCAGCCTTTCCAGTCCCAAGTTGGTGGTACATGCCAAGCAGTAACTTTCCTGTGTTTTCTGCTACTTTGGTTTCTCAGTTCCAGTTCTGATCACCGTGGGTGATGCTCTACCCAAAACTGACCCATTTTCCCTTTGTTTTAAGATGAAAATTCTTCATGGATTTTCAAATAATAGTTCCATCTTTAAACTTGCACTGGAGCTACCATACCAGGTAACTCTATGCATTGATTTAAAAGACATTTAGTTAATGCATAACTTGTCCCAAGCTACAGGGAATAAAGGTGATGAAGGCAAAGTCCTATGCTCAAGGAGGTACAATCTAGAAGATGACATATACTTTAAATCACTGGAAAACTTAATTGTCTCTGATACTGATGAAGGCAGGCCTTCTGATAACAACTTTATGTTGTTTAAGTCTTGCCAAAGTGCCTGTCGTATAGCAGGGTTTCACAACATTGGTACTACTGACATTTTGATCTGGTAATTAATTCTTTGTTGTGCATTGTAGGGGACACAACAGCATCCCTGATCTCTACCCACTGGTGCCAACAGTAGCTCACACATGCTGATCCAAGTCGTAATAACCCAGAATATCTCCAGACATTGTACAATGTCTCCCAGAGGTTCCGCTCAGAACCATGATTTAGACTATGCAATTCCTACCTTCAATTTCTGTCCTCAGAGGATGCCACATCATTTTGGCTAACACTTACTTGGTTGGTTAGTAAAACATTGTGTAAAGTGTTTTTCATGCATTTTTGAATACACAGTGAGATAAGTATTATTATGATAACCTTTTCTGCAATGGAAGAAATTGTGGTTTAATGAGATTAAGCAACTTACTCAGTCATATAGCTAATATGAGAGACAGCCAGGATTTACAGCCAGGCTGAGATGCTCTAAAACCACTATATGAGGCTGACCTCCCTACATACAACTAGTCATCCAACGTATGGAAAGACAGCAGCTATTTGCTATAAACTGATGAGGGCTAGGCACATTGAAACCAACTTTTTCTATGTAATACCAAATTTAATCCTCATATTTAATTTTTTAAAGATTTTATTTATTTGAGAGAAAGAGAGTGTACAAGCAGGGGGAGGGGCAGAGAGAGAGAGAGAATCTCAAGCAGACTCCCCGCTGATAGGGAGCCTGACACGGGGCTCAATCCCAGGACCCTGAGATCACGACCTGAACCGAAGGTAGATGCCCAACTGACTGAGCCACCCAGGTGCCCCTTAATCTTTATTTTGATACCATAATTCTATGCCCATTTACTGATTAGGAAACTGAGGTTCAGATAAATTAAGTGACTTTCCCCCAAGGTTGCAATGCTTGTCAAGTGATGGAGTCTCTATTCAAACCTAACTCTGACTGGTTCTAGAGAAAAGACAGATCCCTGCTTCTCCTAAGTCTCTCCATCTACCACCCACACATGGCACAACCTACAGTTTCATCTCAAGTAAACCTGCAAAATGGGTTCTTTGGGCCAAGTATCCACAGTGCTGCCATGGGCATCCTCCACTTCATCCTCCCTCCCAGCCTCTGCCCCAGCTTTCTATGCCTCTTCCAGCCCATTGAAGGGGGTCAGTTCTCTGTTTCAATAGCCTCCTGGGTACTGCATACCTTATTCCAACCCAAATAAGTATGTGGGTGTTTGGTGAGTGTTTTTTCTCACTGGGAGGCCGTGCACATCAGAGTGTGGATTTTGGTTTCAAGTCTTTCCTACCTTTTGGCCAACTCTTCTCTCACCTACTGCACTGGGCAGTCCTGCCTCCCTACACAGCTCATGCTCTTTGCCAAACCCTGACTCTGGCTGGGAAACAGAAGGCTGCATGCTGCCCTCCTTGGATGTCGCCCTCTTTGGGTTCCATGAATAAGCCAACAGGAATGCTTCAAGAAAGCAAAGCCATCATTTTTCCACCAAAGGGGAAAAATATACACAACACTTTCATGGTTGTGCCCGAGTGAAAACACCCCAGGCCTCCTGCGTGGTTGGTCCCTGGGCTCAAAATGTGCACCAAATAGGACTTCAGAGGTGAAATCATTCTGTCTTTCAATTCCTCTGTGTTTACCACTGGGACACTGGGGGAGAAAGCCGGCCTCAGATGTAGGAGTGGTATTTGACCAACAGTCATCACCCACATCAATGGGAATTAAACTCACATAGAAATGAATACAAAGACCAGCAAATGGCCCTACTAAAGAAGAGACAGCTCTTCCCACCACAATATCCTTGTCATTTAATTACAAATGAGCTTCACTAGGGGCTGTGTTTCCTCTGGGGCCTGAGGGCTAAGAGGTCCAGGAAATCACCTTGTATGGCTGTCAGCACACCTCCTAAAACCTTTGATTGATTCTTCCAGCATAAAAATTCACAAGGACAGCATGTGGCATCTTTGAGCAGCCAAAGGGGAGAGGAGTGTATGTGTAGGGACACTGACTGTCATGTAGAAACCATCATGTCTGCGAACACCCCATATACCACCATCAGAGTAGAAGAAGGGATATGACTAGACTTAGGGGATAACTTGATTGAGCACTTAAAGTTACTGAAGCATGTATGAAATATACATTGTCCTAACCTTTAAAAAAAGAATTAAAAACTGAGGAGAATAAAAGAAAAAAGCACTGACTTTAAAAACCAGTAAAGCTAATTAGAATGCAGTGTTCACCAGTTGACTAGTGCTCTAAAATGAAGAAAGCAGCTATAAATGTTTATTCAGAATAAAGGAGATTTAAAAATCAATTTAACTGAAAAACACTCCTGCTAGCACTAAAATTTTATTCACTTCTGAAAGCAGTAAATTGGGGCGCCTGGGTGGCTCAGTGGGTTAAGCCTCTGCCTTCAGCTCAGGTCATGATCTCAGGGTCCTGGGATCAAGGCCTGCATCGGGCTCTCTGCTCAGCAGGGAGCCTACTTCCCCCTCTCTCTCTTTGCCTGTGTCTCTGCCTACTTGTGATCTCTCTGTCTCTGACAAATAAATAAATAAAATCTTTAAAAAAAAAAAAAAAGAAAGCAGTAAATTATGGTATTATAAGTACTTGAACACAAATCTTACCTGATGAATTTCTGGTAGCCTGGTCCAAGCAAAATGGCCATTTTCTGAGAAAGATAAAACTGAGATGCAGAAGGATTTGTTAACTATCCAAGGCACATTAAAAAGCAGCAAATCTAAATCGAGGATTTGAACCTAGCTCTGTCTGACCTTTGCTCTTTCCCCCACTGCCAGACGACTTCCCATATAGAGTTTTCATTACCTTCCTGAACTGTAAGGGCTAACCTGGGTGTGCTAGCTCTGGTACTGTGTACAGGGCTGAAAGTCTACTACTCAAATGAGAATGCTAAGCAGTGTTTGGGGTTGCTATCCTCACCTGAATGCTCAAATAATTTTATACAAACCTGGTATCACCCCTTTCCTTTCTTAGTTCATCAGAAGCAAAAAGAGATGGCATCATGCTGGAAGTTAACCTTTTCTGTGTGGACTAGAAGCATCCCTAAACTGGGGATGAGAAGAATTAGGTTCAGCTGCTGACTCTGTCACTTCTGCTGGATGAACAGCAGACCTACAGCCCTTCAGAGCTCCAAGGATACCATTCACTTTCTCCTAGATGTCCTGGAGCACAAATCCAGGCAGTGCCATGTGCATGGATTACAAAGGGAATGGCAACCTTGCAGTTGTGAAGGCAGAGGCCCCGGTAACACAGAGCAAGTCAGCAAATCTTTCTGAGCCTGAGTATCCTCCTTGAGAGCAAGAATAGTTTTGTTTACTTTCTAAGTATTAAATGAGACAATGAGTGTAAACTTGCCAGCATAGTCTATTCACATTGTGCTTGACACAGCACCTGGATCACGGCTGCTTTATGAATATGAAGTTGGCCTGAATCTATTTGAAATAACTCGTTATCATTTTTAAATAATGAATAATAAATTAATCCAATATATAATCTCCCCCAATAATAATGAGCTCTTGAGGTCCTAGGACAAATACAAAGAATGGCATGGGTAGGGCACTGAGGTGGGTGGCTTTGGAAGCCAAAGCACAGAATGAGAGCTCTGTCCTTGTGGAAAGATAGTAACGGTGTGGCTGGTGAAGGTGGTGGGAAGTACTGAACAGGTGATCAGGGTGGGGCCAGAAGACAAAAGTCTGAGTTCTCAAAATCTTCCCCAGAGCTTGAGAGAGAAGAAGATTTAGTGAAAACACTATCCTATTAGTCTTTTGTGAAGGTGAGACCTACCCAATGTTGGATCTCAAAGCTGGGATGAGTGGACACCACTCATACCAACATATGGTTAAAAATCAAAAATTCAACTGAGTAAATTTAAAGATTAAATGGCTTTACTCAATGATTCATGAATCAGGCAGCATCCTATCTAGCAAAGAAAAAGGAAAAGGAGCTCTAGAGCTGAAGAAAAGGAAGGGTTTCTAAAGTTGGAAAGAAGGTGACAAAAGGGAATTATTAGCAAAGAATGCATTGTTTCAGGCAACATTGTATACTCCTAAAGGGAACACAAAGGGCCTCTCAGGCAAATTACCTTACCAGTGCTAACCAAGTAATTCCAGGTTGGCTGGTTAAAGGTAATATTCCTCGGAGAGGTTCAAGCTGTGATTATAGTGGGTGTGAAGTCTTGGTTTGCTGACATGGAGCTTAGCACAAGTGACTCCATTTTTAGACCTGTTGTCTCTCTCTCTCTCTCTCTCTCTTTTTTTTTTTTTAACAATACTCACATTCCTAGGACCATACTTGACATTACCTAATACATAAGCTGACTGCTCCTTACAGAGCTAAAAAGCCAGCTAGGAAGGCCACAGAGAGGGTCTGTGATTAAGAAGAATCTTTACAAAAGCAAAGACTCTCATCTGGGACTGGTAATTCGGGAGATGGCCCTTGGGAGGACAATCCTGTTATAACCCAATCAGGCTGCAGAAGTAAATGCTAAAAGGGGAATAAAAGCAGGCAAGATCGCTTTTGTGTCACGAGAGGAAGACAAGTGGATTCTCCACTGGATCATGATCAAAGGTGTCCATTAACCAGGCCATTAACTTGTGAAGAAGTCCCAGAGGCCCAGATGCAGGAACCACCACCCTTGAAGGAACCTTGCTGAGACATAGTCCAGCCTGCTTTGTCCCAAAACATTTCCCCATCTTTCACTAAGCCTCCTAAAATGAGTCATATCACTTACTTTGGCTACTGCCCCTGTCATAGCATCATCTTTTATTTAAACAGCATTTGCAAGTATACAGTGATTTTTTTAAAATTTTGTTTTTAAGATTTTTTATTCATTTATTTGACAGAGAGAGTGAGCACAGGCAGACAGAGTGGCAGGCAGAGGCAGAGGGAGAAGCAGGCTCCCTGCTGAGCAAGGAGCCTGATGTGGGACTCGATCCCAGGAGGCTGGGATCATGACCCGAGCCGAAGGCAGCCACTTAACCAACTGAGCCACCCAGGCGTCCCCGTATACAGTGATTTTTACATGATAACTGAAGGAAGGTGAAAAGGAAAGCATCTAGTACCTGCAGCATTACTGCTGTGTGCCAGGGATCTTACTGGAGGAATCACAGATGTCTCGTTTGACCTGCGATTCTGGGTGGTAGTATCATTATAGCTCCCATTTTAAAGACACAGAAATTGAGGAACAGAGTTTAGTAAATTGTCCTGATTCACACGGCTTTTTAGAGACACATTCTGGATTTGAACTTGGGTCTCTTTCCATTACAGTTCACTGTTATCCTTTTGCAGTGTCATTACATCCTTCAGCAGCCCTGTGATGTAGGATTCTTTAAGTTTCATTTTCCATTTGGGAAAGCTAAGACCCAAAGAGCTTCTCCAGATTGCATGGCAGGTAAGAAACCCGGGATTTGAATCCAGGTTTTCTGACTCCAAGTATCGTGCTCTTTTCATTAAACCACAGCTGTTCTGACCTACCACAAGACACCATGGTGTGTATGGAACAGAGTTCCCCAATATTGCCTCCATGAATGCATGTGTGTGCAAACACAGACACACACACACAGAGAAGAAAACATGCCACATCAAGACACCCAGAAAAAAAAAAGAAACTACTAGTAAAACTGATAGCTAGACTCCAAAATTCTTTGGAATCCTTTGAAATCATAGGTTAGCAGGGCCCTTCCCGAAAATGAAGTCAAGCTGGTGGCAGGAAATGTGGAGCTCTTGTCCAATGTACTTATTTCATTCTCGTGAAATGCAGGGCTTTCCATTTAGGTCAGCAGCTTGCGCAACTAGCTGCAGGCAAAGGAAGACAGGCGGGAACCAGCCCCTTTCAGAGTGCCAGGATCCCAGCGATAAGCTCAATGCACAGGGATCCCCTGGCCATGCTCTTGGCAAGATAGCCAAACACAGGGGAGATGATTAGTAGCCATAATCCCCCAGATGTCACTCTCTGTATCATCACTCTCTGCAGGGCAGAGAGAACAGTCCATTCTGGGCTATAGTCTCCTTCTTGGAGAAGCCACTGACCCATATTCTGTACTATGGGCTTCTTTAAAGGACAGAAGTAGTTTAAAGCCTATTGAGTAATCTGTACTCAAGAAAGAAATAGAGGAAAATCTTTATTATTGTAAAGAGTGGATGATAGTGTTGTCAGATCCCAATTCCCAATCCTATCTCTTTTTCTTCTTAATACTGTATACAGGTATAACTGTGGGCAAACAAATGTACCTTCCCTAGTTATAGATACTTTCCTGTAAAACTGAGATACATTTTCTGAACCTACAGGGTAGTATGAAAAAATTTTGAAATAATATTTAAAGGGCCAAACAAAAATAAAAGGGGCCTAAGATACTCTCCTTTGTAATTAATTTATGACAATTCTGCCAAGTAGATATTACCATATCCATTTTATAGATGAGAAAATTGAAGCCCAGAAGTAACTGCATAAGGAACTAACCAAAAGTGAAAAGTCTAGAATTAAAATGGGTTCAGTGCCAAGTGAACTTTAAAACTGGACCTCCAGAAAGTATCACCTAAGAGTCCATATGTGTGCACGTGCTCATGAGAGATGGTATGAGTGACAAGGCCACTCACTGCCGGCAAAAGAAAGAAGTCACTAAAAGCCTGAAAGGAAAACAGCATAAAACATATATTGTGAGAGGTCCTTAGTCCCAATATTGGCCAGATGCAGGACTTATAAAGGAGAGTCATTATTATTAACACTATGCTAGTCATTATAGGTTTATTATCGTATTTAATTCTATGATAATTCTATAAGCGTACTGAGACTACTAATTGTTCCCTCATTATTCATACTCTCCTAATACTTTTTAAAATAGAACCCTCCTGATATTTAGCATGCCATCAAATCTCTCGGCTTCACTCTACAGCTTATTGCTGCCATATGACCAAGTTCCAGCACAAGGAATATGAACATAGCTGGTACATGCAACTTATGTATCACCCTCCTAAAAGGAAATCACTTGTTTTCTGCTTTATCTCCTTCCTCCATCTCATGGTGTTGGTGCACCAGCTTTATTATATGAACAAAGACCATGCCCTCAAGTAGAGGGTCTCAATGCTGGGTGATTCCCAGCATTCCCCACCCCACAGACACTGATAGTGTCTACAAACACGTTTGCTTGTCACATCTGGGGAGAGGATGCTACTGGCACCTTGTAAATAGAGACCAGGGATGCTGCTCAACATCCTACAATGCATAAGATCATCTCCCCATGCCCACCCTGCCTTTTCTACCATAGTACATCTATTCTGTGCACAAATAGCACCTTCCCATCCAAAGACATTCTCTATAGCCAAATATCACAGGCCTGGCTTGTCTTTCCTTTCATAGTGAGGCGCTCTTAATATGCAGCACTAACATACAATTTTCAGCCTGACAGTGACATGTATCATTGCCTTCAGAGAGACAGCATCAGCCCACAGCTTCCTTTTCACCTCCTGTAACTTATATGTGAGCACAGGAAATGGGATGATTAATGTTGGCCAGGGTAGGATCCTCCCACTCAGTGGCTATAACCCCTGGAGTCCTGGAGCAACATGACACCTGCCGAATCACAGAATTCTTCACAGTTCTCATGATGCCAACCTGCATCACAGAGCACAGTGCATGGTCTATAAATGATTTTCCATGAGTCAGTTCTTACAAGGGTTTAGGTAAGTTCAGATCCATACAAAGTCACATCTTTCATAATCCTTTTCCCACACAGCCCCACTCCTGTCTTTGACAACCCACATCTCAAAACAGGCAGTGGAATATTATCCATAGCGTGTACACAGACACACACACACACACAGACACACACACACACACACACACAATCCAGTCTATAAATGTGTGTCCACCCAATCAGAGGTTTCATCCAGTGATCTGATCTTCATTAGGGCTCTTAGTATCTTGTGATAAGGGAAGCCTTCTATTAGCAGTGGAAAAGTGCCCAAATGGATAACTCATCCCCTACCTGAGCTCCAAAATCTCTCTTTTTTTCCATTACTTCTTCCCAAGCCCCACACTAACATTACATATATCCCAAGACTTCAAATCAGAATGTTTAACTCAACCACAAAAGGAATCGGTAAACACTCTAAAATAAGACAGGAGAGCAAGATGCCACAAGGTGGCAAGATAAGCAAGCTGAAGCCATAGTGTAAGGGAACCAAAGGAGGAATGAGTGCAAGCAAATTACAAAGAATGTGTTGGGGGTTTCAAAGGTGAGTGCCTGGAGGGCATTAGGAACAAAGGAAAAAGAATATCATCTGTGATTTAGGGGAACCTATATGGCACAAAGTAAAAAGCCACAAGAACGTGTAATGCTAACCAATAACCAATGGTTTACCATTTTATGGTTGATAACAGGCTTTCACATTCTTTATCTCAATTCATCTTCACAACAACCCTATGGAGAAGAAATGTGCTCCCCACTTTTAATGGAATAAGTGAGAAGATCAATACTACTTACACTGTCCGGGTCACTTGGAGAAGGACAGTGTCCTATGTTCCATGCAGTGTCTGCTTCTCTGTGCCACTCTTAACTTGGGTCTCAGGTGCCCTGTTCTCAGGTCAAAACCTGCAACTTCAGGAACTGCTCCCTCTTTATATGATGCTCATAACTCTTTGCGGGTCTAGTGGGAACCAGACAGAGATGACAGTAGTCCATGTAGAGCTGTACCACTTCATGTCCTTTATTCTATACTCCACTAACACACAAGGCTACACAGGAACTATCAGGCTTTGCTGAAGGGTTGGGGAAATAGTAGTGCTTCCTGCACCGCTGTTAATGATTGCATGTGAATACGAGGCACAGTTTTTCCTGAAAAGTTCTTCAGCACCCAGTTACTGAGAATTTCTTACTGGTTACCTTTCTCCACTGTTTCAATGCTCCCAATGTATTGCCTGGCCTCTTTTTTATGTTCCTATTTCTGTACCATACTGGGACCAAGACACACGGATACCTGCAAAACCTACACACCAAGTATTGCAAGTTACCATAGCACAAAGAGTTCTCATGAGCATCATGGAGACGCAGAGTGGATGAGAAGCCCCAGGAAAAAAGTTAATGGAAAAGGTGAATTGGAAAACCCAATACTTGAAAACTACCCAAGAGAAATTAGTAAATCCTGATGTTATATAGAGTATCACTCTTTTTTTCCCAACTGAGGTAAAGGTATTAGAGTCACTGAGTCATTGAGAAATGAGAATGCTTATTGGGGAGAGAAGCCTATGTAGACAGCCAGAATCCACATGCAATGAAAAGTCATCCTGTCTGTCCATCTCTCCTCTTTTCAGGATGCATTTTTCTTTTCATGAGCATGTTAGTACTGCTTTCTCAAGGTCTTCTAAGACCCTTGGTAAATAAAACTGTTAGGTCTTATCTCTCAGTATCATTTTGGCAAATGAGAAAAATTTAATCAAAATCCTGAGAAACACTTACTCTTCCTGCTTTTGTTAAAGGAAGAAAAGTATTAAGTAAGAGAGAGTAATACAATGAGTCAGCTATAATGAGCCAGAATTTGAACTCAACTCTGTTTTATTCAAAATTCCATGCTCCGTTCCCTGAATTATTCTGTTCCTTCATTATACACTATAAAACACTTTGTACCTACTCTGGCATCTGAGGCATCTTCATGTTACTGGCACAGAAATTACATGGTAAAAAGAAAGATTTCTTAAACTAACTGCTATTAGGAGTTGGGAAAAAAATATATATTTGATCCGGCTAGGGCATATTCAAACCATCAGAAATTCAGCTTAAAAATTCTTATGATTTTGTGTTGGGATGATTTCTGGCAAAACTAAACTTCTTATTCTAAGACGAAAGAAGTCTTATTCTAAAACCAAAGACTGTGCGTGCAACTTCAAGAACATCTCAGCCATCAAAATATTATTATCTGATAAATTAGAAGCATATAAAATCAATTTCCCTCTGAAGTGGCAGGTATAGGAAGCACCATCAGAGCTCAGGCATCCCGAACAGCAGCTCTGGCCTCAGCCTTCCAGTTTTCTGGGAAGCCTGTTTGCCTGTGCGCTTTCAAATCATTTTTTAATGCTGAATCATTAGGATAAGTTCTCAAGTATTACTGATTGACTCATGGTGAGTAATAAGTACTGTTGGCGTTGTGGTTTGCTGATTTAATCATATCCACAAATGAAGTTGTTACTACATCACTGCCAAGGCTGACAGCATATCAAATTGTGCTTTTCCAAGGCTAATTGTTTATTTTTAACAACTTCTTTAAAGTGTTAATGACTATCATTTTATTGAACATATATTATGTGTTGAATACTAGGTTAAACACTTTATATAAATTCACACATTCCCATAACAACTTCATGAGTTAGCTATTATTTGTCCCGTTTTAATGATGAGAAGGTGCAAGCATAGGTTACACCTAGTAGGCAGCAGAATTGGGAGATCTTCTGCTAAGCCATTAGCTTGATGAGCTGAGAATTTTAAGAAGGGCTGTGTATTTCAGGTAATTTAAGTTAAGAACAGAGAATCAATACAAATCCAAAGGTACACTCTCATAATTTTCCAAGTGACAGCAGAAGTAAGTTTTTTTAATGGACTTTAGCAGTTACATATCCTTTTCCCTACAGATTCTTCATTTCAAATGACTAAATTAACATTCATGGAAATTGTATTATTCTTGCTGTTTAAATGAATGTGTTCATTTGGTGGAAATATTTGGAAAACTATCCCTAGAGATTACCCACAGGAGTTATTGGTAAAAAATGTAAATAACATGTATCTCCTAAGGAACAAATCTCGTCCAAAAAGGGGCATCTAACTTACTACCCAACATCTCCACTTAGATTCCTAACTGGCACATCAACTTTAGTTTTTCCAAAATGAAAATTTCATTTCCCTCCAAAGCTGGTCTTCTCCCTTTCTTTTTCAAACATGAGATGCCACTACTCATATGCTCAATTGAGAAACTTGCAGTTATCCTTAATCCCTCTCCTGCCCTCATGTTCCCAAGTCCAATCAGCATGTCATGTAGGTCCTAATCTTAGAATTATTTCAAAACCATCCATTTTCCTCCATCTCATTCTAGGACAGTGCCATTCTTCTCATGAACTACGCAAGAGTCACCTACCTGGTCTCTTTGCATTCCTTCTGGCCCTCATCCTCAGTCCATTTACACCACAATGGCCAAGGGGATCTTCTAAAAATGCAAATCGAGGCACCAGGGTGGCTTAGTCTGTTAAGTGTCTGCCTTTGGCTCAGGTCATGATCCCAGGATCCCAGGATCCTAGGACTGAGCCCTGCACTGGGCTCCCTGCTCAGTGGGGTGTCTGTCTCACCCTCTCCATCTGCCTCTCTCCCTGTTCATGTTCTCTCTCACTCCCTCAAATAAATAAATAAAATCTTTTTTAAAATGTAAATCAAAGTTCCTGGTTCAAAACAGAGGATTGAAGATGTACTGTTACCCTTTTACCTTTCTAAGGCCACTCTGAAATAGAAAATCAGGGGAAAAAATTATTCGCCTTCATAAAAACAAAGAGAATTAGGGTAAAGTCATCAGTAATAGGTTGTTTCAACACGTATCTGTACTAAGTACAGGAATAATGCTTGGTGTGGCGGATTAGAAGAGAAAGCTGGCATCAGCAGAACTCCACATGGACTATAAACTCAGAAACACTCTAATGGCAGCAGGGGCATGGCCATAAAGACAGTTCTGAATATCTGAACACAGAAATTAACTCCCCCACTCTCTTCTCTACCTCTGTGTCAAGAAAATAGGTTTCAACTGCCATGGCGTGGGGGGAGTGAGAATAAAGTTTATTTCTATCTAAAACATTTTGAATAAAATATAAAATATTGGTCCACCACTGAGGATGTGGCCCTTGTATTCTGGCATGCATGGGACTCTCCATGTGAGAGTAGGACCCCTACCTGTGAAGCTTAAAATAAAACCTGTTGATGAACAATATCCATTCCCAAACACTAGGTCAGTTTTTCTATCACTTAATTCTTCTAAGATTTTATTTATTTGAGAGAGAGAGAACACAAGTGGGGAGGAAGGGAAGAGGGAGAGGCCGAAGCAGAACCCTTACTGAGCAGGAAGCCCAGTGTGGGGCTGGATCCCAGGTCCTAGGATCATGACCTGAGCTGAAGGCAGATGTTGAACTGACTAAGACACCAGGTACCCCTGACATCCCTATATAGTCTTTAGAGATGTGTTTAATAAAATTTACAGGTACATTAATAATTTAAAACACATGTATTATAAATAAAGAATGTCTATCACTCAATTCTTAAACATGAATGAGAAGTTCAGGATCACTCAACAATTGAGAAAAACTTCCAACATGAAAAAAAAATATCAAGAAGGAAATCAGCATCAAAGATAATCCTGAAGGAAGCAGATAATTCAGAAACTGAAGAAAAAAAGATAATTAGATCTAATAAATTCTTAAAGAGATAAAAAAAATAGTATCATCTATTAAAGCCATATGCAGAGAGAAAGGAATCAAAAAGAATAAGTTTTTTAAACTTAAAAATACAATTTGAAGAACTAACAAAGAGAAAGAACAGAGGATAAAAAAATTAATGATATCTCATCGAAGAGAACAAGAGGAAGTGATGGAAAATCTGAGACTAGAGGTCTGCCACTTGATTAATAAAATTTCTAGAGAGAGAGAATAGGAACAACAGAAGGAAAGAAACTATCAAGTAGATGAGAGAGGTAAAGGCTCAAAAGTTAAAGGATATCAATCTTCAAATTTAAAGGGTCCTCTGGTTCTCCAGGTTAGTAAACTAAAAAAGGAAATATCTTGTCATCATTATGAAATATCAAAACACCTCTGATTAAAAAAAAAAAAAAAAAAAAAAGATGATTCTAACTGTCTAGACAGAGAGAGAAAAAAAACAAAAGCTCCTGGGGCACCCGGGTGGCTCAGTGGGTTAAGCCTCTGCCTTTGGCTGAGGTTATGATCTCACAGTCCTGGGATGGAGCCCTGCATCGGCTCTCTGCTGAGAGGGAGCCTGCTTCCCCCTCTCTCTGCCTGCCTCTCTGCCTACTTGCAATCTCTCTCTCTCTCTCTCTGTCAAATAAATAAATAAGATATTTAAAAAACAAAACAAACAAAAAAAGCCCCCAAACAAACAAACAAACAAAACAGGTCATCTATAATGGAGGAAGAGCCATGGTGGACTCAGACTTCTCCTCTGCAATGTTGCACACCAGAGGATAAGGGACACCGTTCAATGTGCTGAGGGAATTCCAAGTCCAGCCAAACTATTAATCAAGTATGAAGATGAGAAAAAAAAAAGCAATTCTCAGAATATTACTGCTAATGCATTTTTTCTTTCCATAGGAAGTTCCCTGAATGTGTAAATGAAGAGAGAAGAGAATAGAATAGTAAATCCAACCCAGGAGAGTAATGATGAAAAGTCTCAAGACAACGGCTGCTCATCAAGCTTAGAGAACAATCATTTGTGGGTTGAGCAGGAGGAGCTCAGGAAGGATGAAATGGGAACAAAGGGATACTTTGAAGATTTGATGGAATCCTAAAGATAGAGGTCAAAATACTTTAGGAACACAACAAAGGCACACAGTGCAAGGGGTAGGGAGGATTAGAAACAAGATGAGTGTAAATGGTTAGGGAAGGAAATGTGATCACAGCACATTACTTGGCCCTTCAGTGAATACGTAGATGGCCACAACCATTTTAGAATCTGATGATCAATTTCAGAATCAATCTATGGACAAGATATAGAAGGCACATTATACTTACAGAACAGAACATAAATATGATTATCCTGACATCTTAAATGTAAATTTAGAGAAGACAGAACCTGGGATGTGGAAGTAGGCTGTAACAGAATGCTCAAAATGGATGAAGGACCTCAATGTGAGAAAGGAATCCATAAAATCCTGGAGGAGAACACAGGCAGCAACCTCTTCGACCTCAGCTGCAGCAACTTCTTATTTGGAACATTGCCAAAGGCAAGGGAGGCAAGGGCAAAAAAGAACTATTGGGATTTCATCAAGATCAAAAGCTTTTGCACAGCAAAGGAAACAGTTAACAAAACCAAAAGACAATGGACAGAATGGGAGAAGATATTTTCAAACGATATCAGATAAAGGGCTAGTGTCCAAAATCTACAAAGAACTTATCAAACTCAACACCCAAAGAACAAATAATCCAATCAAGAAATGGGCAGAGGACATGAACAGACATTTCTGCAAAGAAGAC